>JAFVLL020013351.1:0-70191 GCA_021397915.2 Tor tambroides | reverse complement strand
TGTGTTCAGCAGAACAAAGACATTCATACAGGTTTGGAACTACTTGAGGGTGAGTAAATGATGACACAATTTTCATTTTTGGGTGAACTATCCCTATAAGGACGCTAGGGCATGGATTCTAGGGCATAGATGCTGGTTGGATGCTAGGGCATTGTTAGCTGGTCGCTACAGCTTTGCTATGCACTGCTATCTGCTTGTTGCTATGTGGCTACCACAGTATCATTATATAAGCGCGTCCTGATGCAGTGCAGCTCGTCTTTCTATAATTGGCCATTAGCAGATGCTAACCCACCACAGTGAACGCTGACAAATGAGCGAAAGGGAAATCTCTGCAAAGCAGGCCACAAATGATAAAGTTTTACACAAAGTAGGAAGCATGTGAACACAGAAGGGTCACACACAGAAAAACAACTCGTCTGAGAGAAGAAACAGGAAGTACTTCTGGAGCAAAAGCCATTATGTCTCATTTAAACCAAAGTGCAAACCTACTTCAGTAGCAAGTCGCTAGCCAATGATCTCATGCAGAGTAAAACAGGGTATTTGACGCCTTCCCAAACAGTTACTTTATTTAAACACTCTCATGCAAACATCTTTCTTTTTCCATCCTATACAAACACACACACAGACACACACCCATCACAGAAAAGGGAATGAGGAACACAATATGTGCAGTGCAGGTTCGTTCCCAGACTCTCGCTCGGCTAGTTAACCTGCCTTTCAACTTGTTTTCCTGAAAGTTCCCAGTGTTCATTGAGGCAGACGGAGTGAAACAGAAGCTTCAGTGTGAGACAGACTCAACATACACATCTGAACGCATGGATCAACACCGCTGGCCCAGGGACTGATGGGAAGGGAAACTCTGCAAAGCGCACTGAGGACACAGATCGCTCTAAACGGCTTGTTAACATACTAAACGAGTACGACACTCATCATATTGTCTAAATAATAGTGTTTGCAAACGCAAACAATACTAAAAATTCCTACTGTGATTACAGTGCTCAAACACGCACGACAATGATTGTACTAAAAACAGGCAAGTTTTTCTTTGCATTCACACAGATCCGCGAAAACGACTAAAAATGCTGCATTATCACGCCAGGCCAGTAGTTGGCGATGACACTTTTTGTATGCGCACGTACGCATTCCCGAAGCCACATAGTAACTGATTACATGTAATCTGGATTACATAATCAGATTCCAAAAATTAAGTACTTGTAATTAGATTAAATTACATTTTAAAATACTCATAATCAGACTACAGTTATTTTTTACGGATTACATGATTACATATTTTTAACACAATAGCTATAAATCATTCATAATTTATCGATTCTCGGTATTTCTATGTTTCTGGAAGACTTTTGTCTTTAAAAAACACATTAAAATGCACAAATTCACAAACTTTTTGTCATCTGATCCTCCTTCACCTAAATATATTTACTTGAAGTACCCTTGAGATTTTAAAATAAATATTTTAATAATAAACTAAGTATCACATTTGCAGGTTTATGGTTCTCTGACGTCGGTTATGGTCACGTGACATGCAGGTAAACAAATAAAATATTAAAATTTTTTAGTATGTTTTATTTAAAATGACTTATTTTAATTTAACATTTTTATGATTTAATTAATTATTAGCTTTTCATTAAACTCACAAACCCCCTGCAGTTCCTTCACAAACCCCAGTTTGGGAAATTTTGACAATGTTTAATGCACTTCATGTTGTTAATAACAATGAATGGAATATTCTATTTAAATCAATGTGATAAATGAGATAGGTCAAAAGTAATCTAAAAGTAGTCTGATTATATCACCTAAAATGTGTAATGTAATGGATTACGTTACTAACTACAAGTTTTGTATTGTAATTTGGAATTAGTAACAGATTACAATTTGTAAGTAATCTACCCAGCTCTGCGCATTCCTACAGACTGAACACGTAACATGCTTACGCATGATGTCACCGTTTTGACAAATTTGCATTTTTGTAGTTTACACGGAGACGATAACAATATCGATAACAGTGAGAAAAGTGTGCTGTTATTTACTAAGAGTTTCTTTTGATTTACCATCTAGTAACTAACCACAATCCCCTGCTAAAAACTACTTGGAACATCTATCTATCTATCTATCTGACTGACAGACTGACATACATACATATATATTATAATACTTATAATACTATATATTATATATTTTTTTATTATTTTACAGAAATAACAATAATGATCACCACAGTAAATTTGGGGAAAATGGCTATAATTATGGCATGAAATATTGTTTTGAAATGTAAAGATGGAAAATATAAAGCTAAAACTCTAGAAATGATGATTACCATGGTCATTTTGCTAAAAGACTTTGGAAATCCGTGCAAATGCATGTGCTTACAGTAGGTCAGTGGATGTAGGTTAGTCGAGTAATCCCTGAGGTTCAGATGTTAGTAGGTTAAGCTATATTGACTTTGTGTGTGTGTGTGTGTGTGTGTGTTTTAGCCAAATCAAGAATTCATGTGACAGTGAAATTCCATAATGTCCTGCACACCCACTTAAAATACAACATCACGTGAAAAATGAATGCAATTAAGAAAAAGGTCAATATTAGTGCTTCATCTACTTCTGGTTTAAGTCATACATCAATACGCTGAGTTGCATTAGCTAAAAAGCAGGCTGAGGAAAAAGCAATATGACCCTACTGTGGTAATACCACAGTATGGTTGATGTTATCAAATAATACCATGGTAGTCTAAGAAATTTAAAGAACACCACTGTAATACTATAGTACCAAAATTGCAACAAGGTAATACTATGTTTTTGGACAAGGGCCAATGCATTCTTGGAAGTACCTTGGAGTGCCATTTAAATAAACTACCATCGCTATACCATGTTACTCCCACAGTACTTTTGTAGGATCAAACAAAACATGGTATTACCATAGTATTTTTGCATAACGTAAAAGTAGAGTAGAGTTCTGCAGAAAAGCACTATAGTAAATCTTTGATGTTCAGAGGTGAGGAGTGGTAACGATATGACGCGTGGCAGCAGCGGCGGCGGTTCGTGAGATTTAATCGTGTAGCCATGGAAACCGCTACAATGTATCAGCGTGTCTAGCGATCGTACGATTAATAGTAACTCTTTTTCGCTGCCGCCGGTTTATTGCGAGCCAATAAAATAACCCAGAATTTTACCTTTACTGATGAATAAATACTCCTAGTGACTGGATAGCTCCGTAACAATGTTGCTAAATGATATTCCGCGAAAGTAACGCGCAGTGCGGCGGCTGAAGTCGCGATGAGTCGGTTTGTCGGCGGTTATTCGCGGGAAGCGCTGCAATTCTCCGTCTTCCCGGACGCCATGACTGAACAACTGATCCCGAACTGATTTCATACAATAAAACACCGCCTCCAGCCTCCAACACCCGCACTACAGCCTCATGAAAGCCCTGATGAGGACAGCGACACCTGGCGGTGGATTCAACTCCACCTGCTCAACAAGTCCTGAGGGATTCATTCTGGAATTTCTGACATCAAAGTTCAAAAATGTACCATGGTTTTGGGCGTTTAGCATGGTAGTACTTAGTAACACCACTAGTTACATTACTTTTCTTTCAGGTCTCACAGAAGTTGCATACCTTCCCCATTAAATTCTTCTAAAATGTTTCTAGCAATGTACACTATATTGCCAAAAGTATTGGGTCGCCCCCTTCTAATGAACAGGTTTGACTATTTTAGTAATTTCTATGAGTACAAATCTTAATGTTAAAGCATATAATGATATTCTAGGAAACTGTGTGCTTCTAATATTATAGCAACAGTTTGGACAGGACCCTTTTCTATTCTATTCTATTCTATTCTATTCTATTCTGACAATGCCTCTGTGTATAAGGCAAGGTTCAAAAAGGAAATTATTGATTCAGTCAGTGTGGAAGAACTTGACTTGTCTGCATAAAACCAAGTCCTAATCCCAGTTGAACACCTCTGGTGTGACTGTAAATGCAGAGCTTGAGCCAAAAACTCATCAACAAACTCCAATGACTTGTACATATGGGTACAGTCATTTTAGACACTTCCAAAACTGTTGCAAAAGAGATGGAAATACAATTTTTAAATACATGAATGATGTTCCCATGCTGTTGTTGCCACAGATTTGGAAGTGCATTTTTCTGTTCTAAAGAAGGGGGTGTCTCAATATTTTTGCTATATAGTGTATGTACAAGTCATTGGTGTTTGGTGATGAGTTTTTGGCTCAAGGTCTGCATTTACAGTCACACCAGAGCCAGTGTTCAACTGGGATTAGGACTTGGTTTTATGCAGACCAGTCAAGTTCTTCCACACTGACTCAATCAATCATTTTCGTTTTGAACCTTGTCTTATACACAGAGGCATTGTCATGTTAGAATAGAAAAGGGTCCTGTCCAAACTGTTGCTATAAAATTAGAAGCACACAATTCCCTAGAATATCATTATACGCTTTAACATTAAGATTTGTACTTATAGAAATTACTAAAGTAGTCAAACCTGTTCATTAGAAGGGGGCGACCCAATACTTTTGGCAATACAGTGTATTTGCCTCCTCATTTGACCAAAACCCACACTGGATCGCAGTCAGAAGTTATTCCAAACACTCACTGGTGATTAATAGTAACGTTTAAGTAAAAGTGTTGCATTAATTGTCATGTGTAGCTTGAAGCTAATTGTAGCTCTAAATTCACTATTATATTTCATGATGTATTTTATCAAAAGAAATCATAAGTTCATGAGAAAATGTTTCGTTTTATACAATTTATATCAGGATCACAGGGATGTGGATAGGTAAGCCATGTAATCTTAGAGTAAACTAATGCCACAACTTATCAGTGTTCAGATCATCTTTTCTCCTGACAAAATCAATGTAATGACAATATTTCCATCTGCTGAATGTAAGCTTTTTCATATTCCGAGCTTGCCTGCTGCACTGACTTCATGTGCTGGTGCAAGTCATGAAAATTATGTAAAATAAAACTAGGAATGATTGGATTTCAAATTAGTAGGAGTTGAGGCATCAAAAGTAACAAAGTAACCAGCTGTTTTATGGATAGTAACTATAATATTATTATTGAAGTCTTATTAGTAATTAGTTTCACTACTATTTACTGCAAAAAGTAATATTATTACTGTAACTAGTTACTGCCCAACACTGACTACATATCATTTTACTACATTAAAGCCACAGTACATTTTTACAATTCAAGGACATCACAAGTAATTCAAATAAAATCTTTCAGGAACTTTAAACTCTATTTATACAGTCTTATAAAGTACTGTGATGAGTAACAGCGCCACCAAGCTGTGGATTCTGCATTTCCCTTCAAATAAATAAATAAAGGGAAAAAAGAAAAATCCTCAAGCATTACTACTTTTATGTATTTTATTTTTGTATTTAGGATTGATTCATTTGAAATCGGTCCAAAAGAATCCAAAATAAACTATAATCTAGTTTCCAATTAATACATATAGATTTTTAATCGCTATCAAAATACTAGTTACTACTACTGTAACCAGAGTTGGGTGTAATGCATTACTAAATAATTGCTGTAATTTGATTACTTTTCACTTGAAAATGTAAAGTAAGGGATTACTGTTAATTTTTCTGTAATGTAATTATTTACATCTGATGTAATTTCATCAAATACTGTATAAATATAGACTACTGAATATACAATAGTGGTTTTAACATTGCAGCTTGAAACCATTTCATGTTATTAAAATATTATCGTTTTAAATTTTAGAGGCTTAATTTATGCTGCTGTTGTCACTGTCAGTTAGCCGTCATGTGGATCAGAGTTCATATTTTTACTGATTTAAAATTTGATAATCCTCACTGTGGTTGAGAATCGTATGCTGAGATACTGTATATGTGCATCTCATTGCAGCTTGTTTAATACATTTGCCTATCAGTATAAATGTTTGCCTCTAGATTTAAGAGGCAAATATTACCCATATTATGTAGAAGGCTTTGAAAATAAACAAAACTAAAAGGACTGTTAAAAAAAGATTAGCATTGCTAATTGCTAAAAAATATTTTGTTGCTCTGACAGATCTTTTAACACTCAGTAGACTGACTTTTATTCATTAGATGAACTAAAGTTTTTAAGTTGTCAGTTGCTAGTTGAGTTAACAAGCTGATTGTGATAGGTTGCCTTATTTTAAGTTTTTTTTGTGTGTGGTCGAGGTTGATACAGAATTTAGAATTAGTAGGCCTAATAACGAATGCAATACTTTTGGAGACAATAATTAGTAATTACACTATTGAAGATGTAATCATTAGCTAGTAATTAATTACTTTTTTTAGACTAACTTACCCAACACTGACTGTAACTACAATAACAGGATACAATGAACATAGGACAACAAAAAAAACCTTGAAGGATTTTACAGCTCCTGCAAGACAATCCAACATTAATCAGGTTTGACGCCATAATGAATTTAACGGGATTGAAAACAAATCTTCGAGTCATAGACTTGTACGCTTTTAGATCATGTAATTTTCTCAAATGTTAAATTTTCATTAGCTGAGCAATCACTAAGTCGTTAAACAACACAATCCACTGGACGTGCCATACTTCAGTCCCTCACAGCCTCATTTTCATTCCTGCCAAAAATGTAATTTCATACTGACAAATATTAATTCATCCAAAAGCATTAAGGTTAATTTCACATCCTGTGCATGTTCGTTTTGACTAGAACTCATTTAAACAGATCAAGTAAACATTTAAAATAAGATAAAACAATTTAATTTGATAAATTATTTTTTCTTACTTAAAATACTTACCCAACACTAACTAAAATAACCAAATACAATAAACCTGTAGAACAAAATCTCCTGCAAGACATTATTCCAACACTAACCAGGTTTGATGCCTTAACGAATTTTAAAACAAATCTTTGAGTGACTTGTAAGTTTTTAGATCATGTAACTTTTTTTACAACTCAACTTTCAAAACTTTTTTCATTAGCTGAGCAATCACTAAGTCGTTAAACACAATCCACCAGACGCGCCATATTTCAGTCCCTCACAGCCTCATTTTCATTCCAGCCAAAAATTTCACTTCATGTTGACAAAGATTAATCTGAGGTTAATTTAGTTCCATGTGCATGTTTTTGACAAGTAAATATTAAGGTTTGTGTTTCATTATTTGTTTATATGCACTTTTTTTTAACCTACATCAATCACTGATATTGCTAGTGACAATCCAACTATAGTGGTCAACATTTCAAGTGGATCCAAAAAAAAAAAAAAAAAAAAGTTCAAAGCTATCCTAAGACAAGAACGGATATTGTTTTGGTTTTAGGACAACTTTGATGAACGGTTTTGATCCACTTCAAATGCTGACTACTGTATAAACATATATATGAGCTCTCAATCAACTCTCTCTAGTTACTCCATAAAAGACCATGTAAACAGCGTCCGTAATGTTAGTTTCTGCTCCATAATGTTAGTATCCTCTCGTAAACATTGGTTAAAAACAAGCACTCTAGTAAGTAAACCTACCGAATCAAAAAAAAGTTTACTGTAGTTCAGAATCAGAGGAACGCAACATTTAAATCTGAACTGAAATCAATTCCACAGATACTGACATATTGAGAGCATGCAGAGAGCAATGAAACGCTGACACAAACGTTCATCATGTCTTGCAGCTTTAATACTGAAAGTGTTGTAAAATGATTAACCAGGAGAGACTGCATATCATACAAATGTTCCATGGACATGTGACAACTCTTAAGCCAACCGGATTCAGATTTGTGCATTTCCTTCATAATATTAGAAGCCCGAACCCAGAGTCCCGGTTTTCCAACGTTGTTTATTTCATTGCATGGATTAAGTGAGCCAATGACAGACAATGTTAGCCTTAACAGACATCATCAGTGAAGGTTTCTCCAAAACATCACCGCCGGTGGTCTGGACCGGCGTCGAAGAGAAGAAAACAAAAACCTAAAAGAAAACCCAAACAAAAAGTCGACGACATGACCGCTGCATCATCGCTCTATCGCATTCGAGCTCAACCAACACGAGTCCGTTCGGCCCGATTCGTCAGAGAAAAGAGCCGGACCGAGCCCTAAATCAGCTTCGGCAAGGATCGACAGACACACGAGTTGACAAAACAACTAGAACTGATCTCGTAAGGGAGAAAAGCACAATTTCTACACCAGAAATTCTTAAAGATCTACGATGGATGATGGTTAGTTTCATTTCATACCCCTAAACCCCCCCCACGTCTGCTCAAGATGAGGGCTTCTGAAGCTGTTGGCCCTTTTTGAGGTGAAAAGCGCACTCATTCGACAGACCCTCTGCCCTGTTGTTGAAAACTTGGAGAGATCAGGTCCAGACGGCTCAGAGGCCCAACGCAAACTCAAGTCACATGACGGTTCTTTTAATAGGGAAAGGGCCAAAAATCTAGATGTGGAATTCCAGATGCAAAGTTTTTAATCCTCAATCGATGGGCTGTTTTACAGGGTTAAGGCTTCGCTCGTTCACTCAGGCCGTGTTCAGGAGGTCCTGGATGGCCTTCTGCTGCGTCTCATTGAGCGCTGATACACACTGCGTCCAGAGTCCTCCAGAAACCTGAAAATATCCAGCGCAGTCAGACATTTGACACGGAAATACATGTAAATTCTACAATCAGAGGAACTACTACTATATACAATAAAAAAAAAATATTTAAAAGCATATTATATATTTTATACATGTATTTATTCAGAAAACAAGAATGATTTTTTATTAACTAGATGTTTAAAGAACAAGTATAAACAACTCAATTTATACTCATCAATATAGCAAACAAATATTTATCTACACGATCAGAATGACTAATATTTTAGAATATTTACATGTATAAATTTAAAAACGTATATATATATATATATATATATATATATATATATATATATATATATATATATATATGTGTGTGTGTGTAATATATATATATTTTACACACACACATATACATAATATATCACACACACTTAAGGAAAAAAAAATAAAAATTGACTAGACAAGTCACTAATTCTGTGGTTTTCCAGTGGTGTTACTCTGGCTGTAATAAAGCAGTTCTTTCATATTAAATGACATGAAACTTACTTGTACTTGACGAATAACATTGGCCAATCGTTTGCTGCAACCGTCTTCACCTTTAATTGATTCATTTGCAACACCTTCAGCGATTATGATGAAAATCTTGGGCAGGTTCGTATTATCAGGTCCAAGAACGATGGGATTGTTACTGCAAGAGAAAACAAACATTAAACTCCGACTGCAGACCTTCATGCAAGACTCAGAGTTCACATCAGCTGACAGACACGCACCTTTCGATGAGGTCACAGAGATAGTTGAACGTGTGCACAGCTTCCTCTTTATCCTCGTTGAGTGGCAGCCAGGACAGCCAGTGAGGGAGGATCTCGCTGACGTTGACGCACTCTGGGCGGTACTTCATGACTTTGGCCACAGCAGAGATGCAGTTCTCAGTGGCGTTGACGTTCTCTTTAGCTCTGGAGTCTGGAGACTGGATCACACCCACAAGCAGCGGGACGGCCTCTGGAAGAACGAGAGCAACAACATTGTACATGAATATAAACTGATGTAGGTGACCTATGATTTCTACAGGGTTTCTGCAGGATTTTTAAGCTCAAATTTAAGGCTTTTAAGACCTTTTTTAAGACCTGCACAAATAAAATTAATACCATATGAGCGGGGTAGGGCAATGTCTATAGTACCATATTAAACTGTAAAAGGACTGTAAAAAGCATGATTTACAATTCAGATACAAGTTTTCACAAAAACAAAAAGTTTTGTAAAATGATAAACTTTAAATTTCAGCCTTTAAACTGTTTTTAAGAAAATGGATGTCAAAAATAATAATTATATTGATTTTAACAATTATTATCATTAAATTATTATATAAATTAAATAACATGAATTAGGGGTGTGCGAAATTGGCAAAAAATTATATCTTGATATATTCTGGGATTTTATCGATAACAATAATTAGACAATATTTTGCTGAGTGTGTTATTGTGCTGGTATCTTAAAGATTACCATGGACAGCTGACTCCTGAATGTTTTTAATATATTCTTCATATTCTGTGTGGTCAGTTCACAGCAGTGATAGAAATGAGTCTTTTCCAACAAGTTTTATGGGCATTTTTACCTTTAAGCCATTTTTTCTAAAAGTGTGCATCATCTTTTGAGTCAAATTCTTGCATTTGGGCTATTACCAAGCAAATGAAATCAGTATCAACAAAAGTTGTCTTTGCAATGCATCTGAAGTGGCATTTAGATGTATTTACACACTGTTTAATGCAGCTCAGAGGGACAGAGAATGCTAACCTGCAGTTACAAATGCATAAATAATGTTTTGATATTTGAAACATAAAACGTTGAAAACTGATGTTTGAAATTATTTTTAAAAATGAAGATACTTTAAATGTGAAATTAAAACGGCCATTAAAACGGCCAATAGGTGGCAGTAAGTGAGTGTTAATAAGGGAGTCATTGCGATTGAACCGAATCATTTAAACGGTTGATTCATTCAGGAACGAATCACCGTCATGTGCTCAGAGACGCAAAACAGCGCTGTGGCTGTGTTTGGAATTATTTTTGTTGTAGAAATAGAGAAAAAGCAGGAAATATGGTGTCTAAAACGTAAGTCTCTTAATATTAACTTCTTGTTTATTGAACTGTTGCATAAAATCAATATCACATTTGTAATCATGCTGATTTTTGGAGGGGAAAAAAAAATGGCACGCTTCGTGTGATATTAACTATATGAAATTATATACCGTAAATATAGGCTATACATTTTCTGCCCCATATCTTAAATTATGTGGTCATTCTAAATGTTTTTTAATAGACTGAATCGTGCAGTGAAAGAACGCTCTCGTACGCGCACTAGTTTAACCTATGGTAACTGATTCATTCTCTGCCAGCAGGTGTCGCGTTTGGCTGAAATATAACGGTTTTCCCGGTAAAGACAGAACACAAAGCAGCGCAGCACCGGACTTTGAACTTGCAGCGCTCATGTTTATTTAATGAAATCATAGCTTTTTGAAGTTTAAGCGTCACATTCAGCCTTATCGCAATTCTTGTCTTTCCGTCTCCAAATTTAAGACCTCTTGAAATCATAATTAAGACTTTCTTGTACAATTTAAGACTTTAAGGCCTTAAATTTGATACAACTAAATTTAAGACTTTTTAAGACCCCGCGGAAACCCTGTTCTATGATGCAGAAAACAAGGAATCACTGATTGGCGCTTGCATTGTAAAAGTTTTTCCTGTGACAACTGCGGCTGTACTTAAGAATGAGTTGGAGAATCAAAGTCTTTTTATACAAATTAGAGATTATAAAAATGCTTGAACTGCCAGTACTTTACAAGTCAGCTCGGATCATCAAATACAAGTTTAATTCTAAATGGTGACTATTATTATTATTATTGTAATATTGCATTTTCTATTTGCTCTCCTTTGCATTATTAACGTGATGGTTTAAATGTACGTTGTATAATGTGCCCTGGGAAATAAATATTAAACAAGAGATGACGTTATTCCTGTTGTATCAGACTACGTTGTTGTGTTGAGTTTAATATGCTTCAACCGGACTCAGAATTGATTAATGTATTCTTGGAAAAATGTGCATCTGGACATAAATGTTGTCATTAAGTAATTTATCATGTGGTGATTCGAGGGAAATGACTGAGTAAATAGAGATAATACACTCAAATGTACCGGAGATCAAAGACTATATAAAAAGGGATGTCGGAGATAGAGAACAGAAACCATCCGGTGCTTCTCACGAGACAGCAGTCTGAGTGGCCATACAAGTTACAAAAAAATTAAATATTTCTTTGTAGATTATAACAACAACTTGGAAAACAGAAAAGGTAAGCAGCATTATTTGAGAAAAGGGCATACTAATATAATAGGCGCAGACCTGTAATGGAACTAACTTTACCCTTAATTTCTTATTTCTGTGAAAAAGGCTCATTTTGAATAAATCAAAAGCGCATAAAGACTGGTACTGAAATATTAAGTCTGCATGTTCAGCATAAAAGGAATTTTATATTTGCATTAAATAAAAAGAATCAAATTTCATCTGATTACATTTAAAGACATTTCATGCCTTTGATTACCACCATTTTTGATAATTTGTATTAAATCTTAAATTCAGTAAAACTAATGGACACAGTTTTTTCTTTTTGTGGGTTCAAATGGCCCCAATACTGTAAAAATAAATTAAACATTTAAGCTTTATGAACTTATTTGATCTGAATTGCATTGATTACAGCTTTAATCAAATCATTAAAATGAAACCCAGAAAAACCCAGGATATTTTTAGACAGGCTTTTTGATTAGTAAATTAAAACAGAATCCAGAAAAATGAAAACTGAAAACAAATGAAAATGGAAAAAAACCCAGAATTTTGGAAAAAATAAAAAGGGATTTCATAGGGCTCTAAAAATGTAATCAGTTACATTTTAAGTTTCATGATTTTAATTAGACACGATCCTTTATTTGATCTAGATTTTAAATTTAATCATTAAATCAATACAGAAATATGAAAAAAAAAAAAAACCCTGATTGCTTAGGGCCCTAAAAATGCAATGCTTGCTAAACTTAGTATTGTTAAATTGTTAAAGGTGTTGTTTCATGATTTAATGACTTCAATGAATTAGACATGCTTTTTGATTACAAAAAAAAAAGTAACCATTAAAGCAGAATCCTGGAAAGAAAAATACAGAAAGTACAGAACGTTGGAAAAAAATAAGTGAAATTTGTAAAAAGATGAAACCAATTATATAGGAATCTAAAAACAATGTTATACAGTTTAACAATTTATTAAAAGTTCTAATCTGTATTAAATTTAACCATTAAGAGAATTCAGAAAAATAAACAAATAATTGGGAAAAAAGCAATTAGCACTCTCTATTCTAATTCTATTTTATGTCTTTATTAAAAAAAAAAAAAAATCTACTTATTTTCATATAATTATATTTTTATATATATGTATATATAAACTAACACTAGCTTTCTTTTTTCTATTCCATCTACTTGTTACTTTATAAAAAAAAAGAAAAAAAAAAGAAAAACCTTGCTATGTGTACTGCGTTAGGCTAACAGAGACTTGTCATTGCTCTTGCATGTTGTTGCTTTGGATAAGAGCGTCTGCTAAATGACTAAATGGAAAACAAAAAACAAAAAAACCCTGATTTCCTAGGGTCCTTAAAACAATCGTTAAACTTAAACTGATGCTAAAGTGTACAAAGTTTCATGTTTCCAATTAATTTGACATACTTTTTGAGAATCCAGAAAAATTTAAAATGGGGGGGACCCCACACACACAGGAACAAACACTGACTTCATAGGGCAATACTGATGCCAGTCGTGCCAGAAACCACAGGACATGAGCATTAGAGGACATCCCACCTGTGAAAGCAGGCCTGTAGTTTTCTCCTCCAAACTGAGCCATGACTCCAACACCATATGCGGCCGCCTGTCGCACCTCAGGACTGGTGTCACACAGAGACTGCATCATGGGCCGCAGGAAGTACTCTGCGTATTTGAAGGAAGTCGGGCTGCAGTGTTCGACGACGTCATCAAATATACACAGACCCCACTGTCTGTCTGCCCAGGGTCTGTGAGGACACTGTCAAAACACAAACACTATAACCAGCTAAAAACACAGCTTAACTGCAGTGTTCATTTCCTTCACCAATAATTTGTCAATTGTCAACGACACTTTTTTTTTTCACCGACGAAAACGAGACGATAGCGAACTAAAACTCATTTTGAAGACAAAAACTGATGAAAATCCATTGACATTTTCATCAACGAATAAAAACGATGTTATGGAGGGAGGATTTGGGAAGGGATTCATTTAGAACGAATCTGCTGCTGGTTAGGAGGTTATATGCGTACATATGAACCGGCGGGACATAAGCTAACATACACTTGCTGCACGTCTCATAAAATGTTTAAAAATGTCAATCTGGGAGTTAAGAGAAGAGCAGACATGGATAAATTTGAAGACAAGTGAGAACTCAATTCGGTCCGGATTTCTGAGCGCAGACACCGAAGGGAAACACACAGAAAGCGCGTTTCACACTGCACGAGTACTCTTTCACGTCGCATGAACAGAGAAATACACACAAAATGTTGTCGAATTGTCCGTTTTGGTGAGTATTCAAGTCAATTACGTCTTAAGTGAACGTAAACGGTAGGGAGAACGTGTATCAGTACATTGCATCCATTCATTTGGTTTTAAAGGGATAGCAGCCTAATTTAGTTGCTATTGTCTGAGACATTAATGTTAATCAAGCAACAAAAGACAGACAGAAAATCACTCACTGCTCTTGACTGAATCACTTTAGTAGCCATAATAAAGATTCATCTAAATTTATTTATAGAAATATATGTCAGCTTGAAAGAATGAAGAATATGGTAAACAAGTTTTTATAAAGAATGCATAATTAGCCTATATAACCATTGGTATTTCATTGAAAACGCTCGTGCTTTATGAGAAGTGGTTTTATTTCACTTTAATGTAAAGACATGTTGTGTCACCGCAGTTAAAATCAGTGTCTATCATGATAAAACCTTAATATCAAACCTCTATAATAAGTTTGGAAATTTTAGAGAAATGCATTGCACTGTAAACCCATTAGATTTTAGCAGACTACATTTACTAGTCGACTAAAACTAGACTAAAATGAAAAAATTCAGATGACTAAAACTAAATGGAATTAGTCAAAAGACTATGACTAAAACTAAATCAAACTTTGCTGTCAAAATGAACACTGCTTAACTGCAGATCAGAGCACTTACGATCAGATTGACGATGAGCTGCAGCAGCTGCTCGAACCACGGAAGAACCTTCTCTCTGTAGCTGCTGAAGAGCGAGTGCAGGATGTCTGAAACCTTGGTCAGGATGTAGACGTCGTTGTCATCCTGAACAGATCAAGAGGAGATTTAAGATCAGTGATCTAAAAAGAATTGCTTAGAAGAAACGTGTCAGATGAGCTGCACACCTCATCTTGTAACGTCTCCTCAACCTGCTCGTCATAGTCTTCATCTTGTCGTTTGGCTGCAGAGAACAGATACAATTAGCCTTAAAAAAAATTTAAAAAAATTCCACAAAGCTGTCTTTACATATGAAAATTTATAACATCACCTAGACATTTTAAAACACCTGAAATTAGGCCTTAAAGATTGCAATTGGCTAATAAAGGCATTCAATTACCTAATTATAAGCATTTAATCCTGTTCATTTTCTGAACTTTTTAATATTCTGAAAAATCGTTTTGACAGCTGTCGTTAGTCAAAGGCAAGTAGTCTGTACAACTGTATTGCAAAATTGTGCAAGTTTCATGATTTCAATTAATTAGACATGCTTTTTGATTACAAAATTAACCATAAAAAAAAATTCAGGAAAAAATCTGAATTAAGGAAGAAAAAAATCCATACATAAAATTATATATTATATATAAAATAAATAAATACATTTATATTAAAAAAAAAATTCTTTGGTTATAAGTGTGTTATAAGTTTCCTGATTTCAATTAATTAGACATGCTTTTTCATTTCTAAAATTTAATCATTAAAACGGGGGGGGGGGGGGGGGTATTTTATAAGGTATTTTTTAAGGGTCTAAACTTATTTTTTGAAAAGTGAAAACTGAAAAAAAATAAATAAATAAATTAGAAAAATTTAAACTGAAAAAGGAAAAGGGGGGGGAATAGAATGAATCCAGAAAAAAATTAAATCGGAAATTTCGTCCTCAGCAAGATTTGAAAAAGTTAATTTTATTCATCAAGGATGCATTAAATTAATCAAAAGTGGCAGTAAAGACATTTATAATGTCACTAAAGATTTCCATTTCAAATAAATGCTGTTCTTTTGAACTTAATTTTCAATAAATAATCCCGACAAATAAAACGTATCAGTTTCCACAAAAATGTTGGGCGGCACAACTGTTTTCAACATTGCTAATAATCAAATGTTTTGAGCAGCAAATCAGCATATTAGAATGATTTCTGAAGGATTTTACTGAATTTGATCAAATAAACAGCCTCTTAAGTAATTCCTGTGCGACTCACCTTGTCTGACCTCCTGGTTTTTAAAGTGCTCCTCTAGTTTGCCTTTCAAAATGCCAGCCAGCTCCTCAAAGTGCTCGTTGTTCAGGCATCCGTCTCCCATCAGCTCGATGCACTGATGAGTGAAGACATTCACTTATTAAAACAGACAAACACTGGAGAACAAACAGCATGCTCAACTCTACCAGGGAACTGCAGAATGAACAAATGAACTAGTCACATGTGAATTACCTTGGCAAACGAGTGCATGATTTCTGACAGCACGTCCGAGTCGGGCTCGGTGCCGATGGATTTGATGAGGGCGTCGCACATGAAATGCCACATCTGTGTGAGGTATTCTGGGCCTCGGACGCGAGCGCACTCCAGCAGGAGAGGCATGGACTCGGCCGCCGCCACACGCACACGTGAAAAACACGAGTTAAGGATGAATACAGAGAACCATCATCTCAAACGGAGAAACTGAGACACATCAGGGTTACTGCAGTTAACTAAAACGGAAACTAAAATACAAAAATCAAATCAATCATTACTTGAGAGGGGGAAAAAAAAAAAAAAGGTGAAAAATGAAAAAGTTAATGCACTAAAAATGACTAAAACTGGGGGGGGGGGCACCATAAACAAACATTTCCAGTTTACATTTTTGAGAGTGAATCAGTTTTAATAAGGTGTAAAATTGTGTATTTCTTATTTTCAAATGCTAAACTGCATGTTAGTCAAAAAGCATTAAATCTAGCACCATGGTTTTGACATTAAAGTTACTAATATTTTAATTTTTTTTTTATAAATGCATTTGCCATTTATATATATTATAGCATTTATTTATTTATTTTTATTATTTATTTTTCTGTTCTGAATGTCTAATTTTATTTTAGTTTTAGATATTTTAGTACTTCAAGTTAAAGAAAATGAGAAACGGTGCCTTAGAAATATAAATGTGAATAATATAAAAAAAAAATTTAACTATATAAATAGACAAGTATACAGACATTTAAAAAACATTTGACAAATAACAAATTTACTAAAACCAAGTAAAATTAAACTGACACTGCAATAAAATTACTAATATTTTTTAATTAGTTCTCTTTATATTTTACATTTAAGTTTTATTCATTTTGTTGTGCGTTTGTCATTTTTATTAGGGTTTTTTTTTTTTTTTTTTTTTTTTAATGTAGTTCTTTATTTTATTTCAGATTTAGTTGTTTTAGTACATCAAGCAAATAACCCTGTCCTGCACTCTGATCGATCTAGCATTAAAAAAAAAAAAAAATTTAGACCATTATATTGCAAGATATGCAGAAAATAAGTAATTGTGTCTCAAGGAAGGATATCATCATGGAAGTAGAACTTCAGCAGAGGAACCATCAGCTTGACGACTTGCTCGTACTCGACGAAACCTTCCTTTCAGCCTAGCATAGCACACCTGAGGAAGAACACCACAGACAAAATTATATATCATCCAAGTTATTCTTAGAGAAATGTTTTTACTGCAACATGCCAGTAATTTGGTAAGTTGCAGGACCCAAAATTGAGAAATTGTTATTTCTAGCAATGTAACTGCATTATTTCTTTTCTACGTCTATTTCATGCTTGTATTCCATTTATTATCTATTTGCTAATGCATCTTATTCAAATGAATTTTTGAATAAGGAATGTAGTGGTTCCGTTACATTTCAGACTCTACGGAAAACACCCTCCTAAAGCATCAGCATTTGTTCCTCAAATGTTCATTTTAAAGTTTGACAGTAAGTGTTATTTTGGACACAGGTTTAATCGTATGGATTGGCTGGATGTGGTTGTCTTCTCACCAGCATCTGGCACGCAGTTGCTTTCTCCTCCAGTCCTGCCTCGTCTGATGCCAAAACTCTGGTTGGTCTCCCAGATTCACAAACTCCCAACTATCATCTTCAGACATGTTCTCCATGTCCTGAGCTGCAGGAGATAGACCTAAACTGTTACACCAACCAGTGTCCCACGGCCAGCTGAGTCCAAGAGTCAAAAAGCTACTTAACCTAACACTATATAAAAATAACATTAAGTGAAAGTCTGAATAAATGTTTTGGGTTGAACACTATTATTCATAATAAATAGAGATTTTAATGAAAATTCAACACCACCACCACAGCAACAGTCATAATTTAACCAGTATTTTTTACACACACCCAATAAATATGTATTATTATTATTAAAATCTTTACATTCATTTTTTGTTATTAATATTTTATATTAATAAATAAAAGATAGAACTGTTGATTTAAATTTAGCATTTAAAATCTAGTAATATTGATTTAATAAATCATGGTAATAATAGTAATAATAATAATAATGCAAATAGAGTTTTCAGTCATTTTATTATTATTAGTTGCAATTTAAAAATTCCACATTTTAAAATTCATTAATAATATTAAGAATTATTATTTTATTAGTTGTCTTTATTATCATAATTATTACTACACCAGTTGTAACTTTAAATCAATGTCTATATTTTATAACCATAATAATAATAAAATAACCTATTACAATAACAATAAGTGAAAGTCTGAATAAAAACGTAGAATGTTTCTCTCATCTTATGCACAGATATATGCATTTAAACCATAAGAGTGTCTATGATGCCTAAAAACACAGGTTGTGTCGACAGATCACTTACTATCAAGCAGGGCCACTTCAGGTTTGATGGAGGCCGTCTTCATCAGCGGGCCCATCACCACAGGCAGGTACTGCTGAAACTCCTTCCCCAGGATCTTACACATGCGCGCCCAGGCTGAGATCATGTAGGAGATCTGCAGGGGCAAGAGAGCAGCTCAAACACACAAGAAGAGCAAGTCTAGGTTTTAAATCAGGCTCTATATGTTTGGTGTTTTCTGACCTGTGGATCATCATCCTCCAGGTCATTGAAATCAGTCTGTGTCTTCAGAAGGAGCTGCATCACAGCTGAAGCATCAGGCATGAACTACAAGAGAAATAACGTAAAAGGGTTGGATGACACAAACTAGGCGTTTACAAAACCAAACATATTGTTCAGATGCAATCACACAGGAGAATTTTTTTTACATTTAAAAGAGCGAGTATTTGGCATAAGCGAAAAGGATTAAATGGAATGTATGCATTTGTCAAGGCTTAAATAAACAGATAAATTAAGTAAAATAAATAAAATGGATAAATTTCTTTTATGTGCAGCTTTATTTTAAAGGATACATTAAAAATTAAAAGAAAAAATATTAAGAAAATGTAAAAAGATAAATAAATTAGGTTTATTAAAATAAATTTAAATACTTAAATATGCAAATGTAAATGAAAAAAAAAGTAAATAAAATGGACTAAGCTTAAAATAAAAAAATTATTTAAAATTGATGCATTGTTTTCAGGATCCTCAATTTTTCTCATTCAAAAGAGAGAGTTAGCATAAGCCTGATAAATTCACTTGTCAAGATTTAAATACATAGTCAAATAAAAATGGATACATGACTTCTGATCTATTATTTATCTTAAGATAAATTAAGTAAAAATTAAAATAATAAAAATAAATTGGAAAAAGTTAATATAAAAGACAAAATAAATCAGGTTTATTAAAATAAATTTACTGAAACAATTTAAATTAAAACAATAAATAGAGTAAATAAATACAATGGACAGTTTAAAAAATAAAAATTATGCATCGCTTTCATGATCTGCAATTTTTCCATTCGAAAGAGTAGTTGGCAAAAGTGTGATGATTAAATGGGATGCATTTACTTGTAAATGTTTTAATAAGATAAATTAAGCGAAATAACTTAATATTTTTTACTTAAATTGATAAAGTAAAAATTAAATTTAAAAATAAAGTATAAAATAAATGAATAAGTTTGAATAAAAAAGAAAAGAAAAATTTAAATAAAAGTGATAAATTAGACAAAAATACATTCATTTAAATAAAAATCTAATAAAACATGTAAATAAAGTTAAACTTTAAAAAAAAAAAAAAATTTTTTTTCTCCATGATTGGTCTCAAAACTCACCTTCTCTTTGCCTACAGCCAGGCCAATGAGACTGATGCACTCAATGGTCTTTCCTCTGAGCAGGCGAAGCTCCTTCTGAACGGCGTTCTCCACGATGTGTTTGAGGGAGGGCATGAACAGATCATAGTAGGGCACAAACTTCTCCTCTGCAGTATCAGCCACTGAGGCGATGGACGTCACAACCTGCTCCAGCACCAGTTTGGTGCCTTTCTGGATCAGCTGGAAAAATAAAACCCAACATTACAGCACAAACTTACTGCCAAAAAACAGACAGCAAACACCGCATGCATGAGAAGTCTCCACACTCTCACACCATATGTGATCACACAAACTCCACAGAGTCTGAATTAAGGGTCAATTTAATTTCAATTCCGCAAACCTAAATGAAATGGCATTCATTTCTGAATTGAAGTCGAACAGACCCTAATCCAGATCAAACTACATCTCACCGCGTTAGCTTTGTGCACCTGACGGAAGAGGAAACAAATGGAGAAACTGCAGATTCCAGTTAAACTCATTAAAAGAGCAGCTTGGGATACAAACTCCCTTTAACCGATCCAATAGAGACAGAGCGACACGTGTCATAACCTGAAAACCACGCCCACCGGGGGGAAAACAATCCAACGCTGTCCATTGACTTTGTATTGCGGGAAGCTGCTTCCTTGTCATTTCTGACTTATAACAAAAAACAGAGCAATGTCTAAAAGCTGCTGTGATAAGGTGTACAGTAAACAAGCTAAAATCCCAGAACTACATTTTTATAAACTGTCGACCCCCCAAAAAAAAACAAGTGACACAAAAGTAGAGTGCAACATGTCATATTACTCGGAGAAATGCGCCCACTGGAGGGAAATGTAATCGCGACAGTAACCATTCATTATTTTTAACCATGTCAAATGATTATTTCACCACCCTGTGTGAACCTGAGAGGAGGAGATATATTGAGAAACTAAATTTTATCGGTCTATATCCACGCCCCCTTTCCTTACCTTCCTTTTGTTTGAGAAATGATCAAACTGATTGGCCCAACGTGAAATACCCCGACATCTACAACTCTTTGTCCTGAAACGCTCATTTTTTGGGGTCGATAGCTTATAAAAGCATCGATCTGTGTTTTTTGGCTTGTTTACTGTACACCTTGTCACACAACAGCTTTTAGGCATTGTTCTGTTTTTTGTTATAAGTCAGAAATGACAAGGAGCCAGGTTCCCTCAATACAAAGTCAATAGAGAGTCCCTGGTGTGGGCGTGGCCTAAATGCGCTCCGTCTCTATAAATGAAAGAGGCGGGACGCACCTCCTGGAGTTTGGCCACCATGATGACATGCAGGTGCTGGACGAGGCTGTCCAGATAGGGGATGAGCAGGGTTTTGGGACAGTCTTCGGTGAAGTTGATGAGTGCAGCGGCGGCGTGGGCCTGGACGCGAGGGTTCGACTGATCCTCCATGGTCTGCAAGAGAGCTGAGATCACCTACAGACAAAGAGAGCAATGATGAACGTGACTGGAGAGATACGCAAATCAATACTTTAAGAGGATAGTTCACCCAAACTGGGCTGGCACCAGCATGTCATTTTTTCTGGAGACAGCCATAATTTAAATTTATTGGTTAAAAAGGTTAAATATGATATTGCTTTATTTTAAAAAGTCAGTTAATTTTATTAAAATAAAGAAATAGAATATTTAAATAAAATCAATATTTTACTACAAGTATTATTATTATTATTGATCTGTTATTTTATTACTAAACTACTGTTTATTACTACTAGTAACAGTAGTAATTTACATGAATCAACTATTTTAACCAATAATAATAATAATAACCTGTTTATAAATTACTACTACAATTACAAAATAACACTGATTTATTTAAATTTATTAACTTATTTACAGTAGTTATAATTTATCAATGTTATTATATTTTATAACCAACAACAAGCACCGTCACTATTGTCAATTAGCAAAATTGATTTACATTACAACTACTGCTTATTATTCTTAGTAGTAATTTATTAACTTACTATTTATGAACTATTTTAACCAGTAATAACAAAATACACAATAATCTGTTGTTTATTGCCATCTCTATAATTACAAAATACTGATTTACTTACATTAACCTACAGTAGTTGTAATTTATTAATATTACTATATTTTATAACACTAACAAGTCACTATTATTGTTAATTAGTAATTTACAACTGTTTATTTGTTAGTAGTAAACAGCATGAATAAATTACTATATTTTAACCAAGTCATTTATTTTTTACAGTAGTTGTAATAATTTATCAATATTATCTTTTAAAAAAAAAAATTATCAGGAACATTTTAAATTTACTACTTTTATAATAAAGTTAGTTTATCATTGTTATTATAATATAGGTTTAAAATTTACTACTACTACTACAGTAGTTATAATTTCTCTTAACTATATTCAATAACCAATAATAATAAAAAAACATTATTATAACCATTAATACAGTAATTGTCATACAGTTAAAAGTATTTATGCAGCACTGAAATACAATTATAAAAGCACTGAAACAAGCACAATTTTACTCCTATGCAATACATGAGTTTAGCAAGAAAAACTGTCCTGTTAAAGGTACAATGTAAGATTTCACCACTAGATGTCGCATGTTCAAAACAATAACAAAGGCGAAGCTTGAAGATGCTGTGAAGACAGGTGGAATGATGGGAGATGTCGTTTTCACAAAACAAAAAAAAAACGTCGTTTTCACTATTAATTAAGTAATGTATGGAATTCACGAATCATGTTCAGTGTTTAGGTAATGAATTACCTGTACTTTCCACAGTTACTCAAACAGCGAATAAATTATAGAGAAAGCGAGCAAAGAATATTTACATGACGACTGATTTCACTATAGCACGAGATTAAGCACTTTCAAAAAAAAACCTCCCTTTGTAATCAGTAAAGCTGTCTGTACACTAAAGAATGAATTGCTTGCTTACATTCATACATCTGCACTTGTTTATGATGAGAGAATTCACGATAGGCTGACTGAATTCAGTTCATTGCACGCACACTCGACACAAAACTGCACTGTTTCAGCGATGACTCATCTGAACGCCTCTGATTGGCCAATGCATTCATAAGCTCAACAGACTCGTGTGTGATTGGTTATAATGCACAACACTGTAAAAACGCAGAAAAAGAGTCATGATGCAACATTGAGCAGATATAAATTTAATGCTGCAGTCAACACTTATTTCAGCCGTAATGGATTTACTTTAACTGTGCAGGGGTATTTTTGTCCACGCTTGTAGATTGTACAAGCGAAAACTGAGGATAGCGCGGATACTACGTCATTGAGTGCGTTTACATGGACCCTCTTAATGCGATTATGAGACTGACAATATTGCGATTAAACTTTACCTCATGTAAACGCAATACTTCGATTTAAATAATGCGATTAAGCTCATAATCGCAGCAAGCATAATCGTATTAACATAGGTGGCGTACGCCGATTTTAATCGAAATATACAGGCATGTAAATAATCGCAGTATTGCAGCTCTGACCAAAGTGCGCATGCGCTTGTGACATTCATGAATAACGTGACACGCACCTGTAATAATAAGGAGATTATGCCGCATTGCTTGCTATCGGAGCTGTTGTGGATGCGAGTCTCCTAGTCGGAAACTGGCCATATAAGGCCTCTCTAAAGCCGTTCATGTCCAATTTCCAACTAGGAAGCTCATATTTACGATAATTCCGATAGCACGTGAATGAAGCATAAGAAACGATGGCGGGGGGCAAGAAAGCATTGCATCCTGGGGAAAACACAACTAGCTCCCGCCAGTCTCTGTTCCTTGCCCTCACCCAGAAACGGCGAGTAGAACGCGAAGGCAGTGTATACATTCCATCACGTTTCTATGGCGCCGAAAAAGCGTGGAATACAGCCATACAAAATCATTATGCATTAGACGTAAATAAATTAAAACAGCGGCCAGTACCTGCTCTTTCTGAGTCCATCATTTGTGCTGTGCAGTGAGGTATGTGAATAATGGCAGTAAAAAAAAAAAAAATACACAATTCTTAGCGAGTAATAAGAATAATGGAAATTGCATGTAAACGGGAGTAAGAGCTTTGCTCTTGACATGTAAACATCAAAATGCGATTAAGTCCTTACTCTGATTATTGGAAATAATCACATTATTCGTGCGCATGTAAACGTAGTCATTGATAGGCGACCACAACCATGGAGGTGCAGGGACAGGTCAATTTTTAAAACCGGAACTTCTCTAAATTTACAAATCTTTGGGAAATTTTGGAATAACGCAAGTACACAACTGCATAAAATATATATCACTGTGCAAGTGGATTTGGGATATTTTATTAAAAAAATCTTACATATTGTACCTTTAAAGCAATCAAACTACTTCAGAAGACTCTGAACAGTGCACTATAACAGTTTCTCCTGTCCTTTTTGGAGCAACCCACCTTTTATTATATTGAAAACACCAACATGCACAATGATAAAAACTGCTTTTGAGTCTAGTATGAAGAAAAATAAAAATTAAAAAGACAACACTAAGTAATACCTTGTCGTGGAATTTCTTCTGGAAGGTGGGAGCGAAGTCTGTGGCCATCTGTCCAATAGCGTTACAGGCGGCGTAACGAACCCTGGGGTGCTGCAGGGGTTTGGAATGAGGCTCAGTTTAGCGTCTCTACTTGTTAAAACATCAGAAATGAAGTGCTGTGATTTTTCTTACAGGATCCTGACAGAAGAGCAAAACGAAGCTGACAATCTCGCTCAGAATGGCCTCCATCTGTTGATGGCAGCCCTCGCCGATAGCAGAGAGCGCCATCAGACCGGCATGCCTGTACTTCCAATCGGCTGTGAGGAAATGAGATGAATATTTATGAACAAAAACTCATTTCTATAAATGCAATCACATTAATAGATCCTGATGCATCTACTCACGGTTCTGCAACATCTGCATGATGTGCTGTTTGATCATGGGAAGGACGATCTTTCCGCCAAGGCCACATGCAATCCTGTCCAGAGCGCTTTCACCCGCAACCGCATTACTGATCATGAGAAGAGACCAGACAGAGGCAAATTACACTAATAAATGATCTATAATCAGGAATAATGAAGCTTTATTGACAGGTATTTCAAAGCAATAACACCTGCAATTACAGCAGGGTTTCTGAAAGTAATTTTAAGACCAAGACCAATTAAAGAAATTAAGGAATAAAGAAACAATACGTCAATGTTCCCTAACTGTAAATGTCTACATTAATTGTTAAATTAGCAACACCTCAAGGTTTGAAAATAAATCTTCCAACAAGTATTATTTTAACATACATTAGGATGCTATTACAGTTATTAACATTTTGAATTAGCTTTTATTTTTATATTATCTTTTCATTTTAGTTACTTTTAATAATTTTGTTTTATAAGTTGTTTTTTTTAAATATCTATAGTTTTTCATTTTTCCAGTTTATATTTCTACAAGTTAAGATAAATTAGAAATTTTGCCTTGTCAACTAGCTGAAATAATTTTTTTAAAAAACTTTTTTTTTTTTAAATGTAAGTTTATTTCAAGTAATATTTAAGGGTTTTAGTTTAATTTTTCAGAAAAAACAAACAAACAAGACTTCATAATTTTGCATCAAGTAAAACTATCTTGGTTTAAGGAGGTTTAGATTTGTATTGGAAAACAAGACAAGATATTAATTTTTTGCAGTGCATGCTAAATTTATTGCCATGCCTTTATGAATTTAAGACTTTCAGCTCCTTTTTAAGGCATTAATGTGTATACAGGTCTTAAAACCCACAAACTTAACCCGCAGAGATCAGATCCTAGTGAGCTGCTCAAGTAAACTATTTTCAGTAACTGAAATTACTAGTATGCCAGTTACCCAGAATACTTGAACTGGATTGGTCAATTGCGGCTGAACTGTGGTTAAATATTCGGCATGAGCAAAAAAAATTGTCTGCTGCTCCCAAAAACCATGTTATTGTACATTTTATGATGCAAATATTAAACTCACCTGTCAAAATCATCATCTTCTAGTTCATCAGCCATGGCCCACTCCTCATCCTCCTCCAGATCCACCATCATACTCAACATCTGAGGAACTGAACATTTAAGAGCAAAAATTTCAATTCACAGCAGAAAACCTGCTTTCTGGCAAGTAATTAGCAGAGATGGCAGAGTAACTAATCAGCATTGCTATCAACTTAATTTTTCTGACATGTGACAATGCACCAGTTGTTTCTGAAATGCAATCATTTTTCACTTGACAAAACACTAATGCAAAATGTCAAAATGCACGTTAAGTGGCATGGTACGGTGCACTTTTTGTAGTTTTAAGCTTGACAAGTTTCACTTTCATTGGCTTTGACTCTGGTAATTAGTATTGTAACATACGAAGCGTTAAATGTCTCTTACCGCTCTGAGCGACGATGTTGGTGTGTTTTCTCAGCATTGCAGCAGCGGTTTCAGACAGTGTGACTATGACTTCCAGCGCCAGCTGCCGCTGCATGTTTGTAAGGTTGGTGTCTGCACACAACTGCAGTCAACAGAAGAGGAAAAACAATTTAATCGTATTATAATGACTGTTATTCTGCATTTGTCAATCTATGAAAGGTCACGTGGTTTAAAGTGAGTCTTTGTGCATAACTATTAAAGCAGGACAGGGTTTCAGTCTGAGGCTCAGCATGCTTGCATGCCTATGATAACATGTTTCTGCAACCGGGCTGTGGAAGCTGCATGGGAACGGCAACTTCCAAGCATTAAATCGCAGAGATCAATGTGTGCCTGTTAAATAAAACCTCACGAATCAGCACAGACGAGCTGTCTCAAGGAACCACCAGGCACAACTGAAGAGGTTTAGAATGCAATAGAGATATACATGCATACACACAACGTTTGGGATTAGTAGGACTTTTAATGTTTTTAAAGAAGTCTCTTCTGCTCATCAAGGCTGCATTTTTTTTTTTTTTAATAAAACAAAAATAAAAGTAAAAATCAATACAACTGAAATATTTCAATTTAAAATGGCTGTTTTCTATGTGAATACTTTTTACAAAGTAATTTATTGCTATGATCAAAGCTGAATTTACTCCAGTCTTCAGTGTCACATGATTCTTCAGAAATCATTCTAATATGCTGATTCGCTGCTCAAGAAACATTTCTGATTATTATTAATTCTGTAAACAGTTGTGCTGCTTTATTTTTTTGGAACCTGTGATACTTTTTTCAGGACTCTTTGATGAATAAAGTTAAAAGGAACAGCATTTATGTAAAATTTATTTAATGTAAATGTAAAATAGAAATCTTAAGTTATCATCACTTTATTAATTTAACATATCCTTGCTGAACAAGTAATTCAAAAAAAAAAAAAAAAAAAAAGCACTGTCCCCATACTTTTGAATGGTAGTGCATATTGTAACAATAAATAAATCAGCATATTAGAATGATTTCTGAAGGATCATGTGACACTGAAGACTGGAGTAATGATGCTGAAAATTCAGCTTTGATCATAGAAATAAATTACATTTTAACAGATATTCACACAGAAAACATTAATTTTAAATTGTAATATTTCACATTTTTTTATATGTATATTTTGATCAAATAAATCCAGCGTTTATGAGCATAACATCTGAGATTTCTTAAAAAAAAAAAAAAAAATCCCAAACTTTAGAATGGCACTATACATACTTTTTTGTAATATTTTTTTTTTTTTTTCCAAATAAAACATTCCCAACTAGTCAGGATAAAATATAACCAGTTTCAATGTTGGCACACCTTCAGGCTCAGTTGGAGAGTGGCTTCCAGGTTTGGTCTTAAGTATTTGGGGGCAGTGTCTGCAATCTCCACCAATGACTTCAGCACAGAGTCGTCACCACGGTAACAGGATTCATTCACTGCCTGAATAAAGAAAGAAAGATTCTTGTAGTGCACTTTTTTTTTCCGCCCCTCAGAGCTCAACACTAAGGACTTATTCTGCAGTTGTTCAGATTTTTACTTTCCCTGCCAAAAAGAAAAGAAAAACAAAAACAGCCTCATTGTTTTTCGTTGTTTTGACCCATAACTATAAATGTTAATAAGGTTGTTACAACACTAACATTTTAGATGCAAGTAAAATTTCACAATTCTCGATTCCACAGCAAAAACTATTAGCCTAAGTAATATAAAGTTCAAACACTGAAGGCCAATAAGAACTTAGCATTATAAGTTACAAATGAACAAATAAATTATACAACACAAAGATACAAATAAAAAAACAAAAACAGTGCTTTAAGTTTTAAAACAGGTAGGTCTAACAGTAGTATTTAAGTACAGAAATTGAAAAAAAGTGACCAAAAGTAAAACCACTGCTTAGTCTGTATAAATTAAATATATAATTCAAGCTACAACAGTTATTCAGTCAAGAGCAGTGAGTAATTTTGTTTGATTAACATTAGGAGGTATATTAGGCTGCTGTCACTTTAAGACCTAACTCACAGATTCAATATGATACCAGATTTTTTTCCCCCTGACTGTTTATGAGGATACTCGCCAAGATTGCACTAACAATTTTGAGTGTATTTGTGCAAGATGCGAAAGAGGACTCAATCCAGGTGTGTTGAGTTTTTTCACGTCTTGCACTTGAATGGTTTAAATTGGCAAGACTTAAAAACATCAGCAAATGACAAATTGTTGATCAGCTGTCCTGAGCATGTTTTACGCATTGAGCTTTCCTTATTGTTTTGACTAATATCTCTGATTTTATGCTCCAGTTTGCCTCAAAGCATGAATGCAGACACTATAATAAAGATAAACACAAGGGTGCATTAAACTCATGAAGCTCAAAGTGTGCAATGGTGACTATACAAGTGCTAATACGCATGCCTTCCTCGGCCCTTATGGTTCTTCAGTGTGAACTTGGCAAAAGGGTATATTCAAAAGCACAAGAGGGAACTATGAGGGAGTCATAAAACATCAAAAGTGACTCAAAGCCCAAATTCAGAAGAGCAGACTTGCAAGTTACTGAGAAAAGGAGTGGTTAAGAGCTCTTCACCTGCAGGATGCCAGGAAGAAGGTCTGAAAAGTGTTTCAGCAAGGCGGTGTTGCTCTCATTGGACAGCACGAAGGACGCAGCTGCACGTGCAGCCAGGGTTCGAACCTGAAAATGAAAGTAGGAGGTTTATTCTGGTGGAATGTCACAAAACGAACAAGGTGCATGGAGAGAAAAAAAAAAAAAAAACAACTGAACAAAATCAGCACGACTTGTGAAGAGGATAAAATAGGAGCTTTAGAAAACCAGTTCTTTATTGTGCATCATGTTTCAGCGCAAAGGTTTTCATCAAAGTTAAAAGACTACATATAGAGGGGAACAAAAAAACAAAAAAACAAACAAACAAAAAAACACTTAAATACAAGCAAAGAGCAAGTTCAAACTTGCAACCAACCAGTGAGGAAATCAAACATGTCAAATGATTTAAAGGCGAGATTCTTTAGGCACCTACTGATACGATTCATAATGATTCTTAATCTTTTTCTAATGATTTTACCAACTTTGAATATAAAAATGTACATTTTAAATTAATTATGCAAGTACTTAAAAATAAAATAATAGTAATAAAATCAAAACTATTATATGTTAAGAATAACTAGAATACATTTTTTCCTCCCATTTCTAATTTGAAATCCAATCACAAGACACATTAGGAAAAAGCACCACAAATCAGGCCAATAAACTTCATTAAAGTGTTGAAACTGCAACCATTATTTTACACAAAGAAAAAAAACAGATTTAAGAAATGGGGGGAAAAAAAAAAAAAAAAAAAAAAGTGTAGGTGTACATCCTTAAAAAAAAAAAAAAACATATTTGTAAACATACACATTACCGACTTAATTTTCAGTAAACTCTTCATATTTTAAATTACTTTGAAATTATATGGAAAACTTCTGGTTATCAAACACGTGATAAGCTAATGAGCCTGAGACACTGACCTGTGGGTTTTCCTGATCCTGCATACACTGAACCAACATGCGCTTGATCACTTCCAGGTAATGCTGCTGCTGATTGCCAAAGATACCTGGGAAGTTCCTGTATGAGAAGGAAACCATTCAGAAAGAGAATTTCAAATTGTACTTCCACAACAAACTAATTCAGAATCAGTTTTGGACAATTAACCAAAACTGTAGCAGCTTAAACGTAAACTTTACGTACCAGAAAATGTGCAGCGCTGCTTCCCGGAGGCCGACGTCCTGAGAATTGACCGAATCAAACAGGAACTTAAGGATCTCCGGCCACTGATTGTTGCCGTCATCATCTTGGGATAAACACACAAGGCATTAATTCACATCGACACAATTTGTAGGGCCCTATGATTTCTGCAATGCGGAAAACGCGGACAGAATCGTGGAATCTAGTCATAAAAATGGAGTTTACTGTATAAAGCAGAATGTCACAGAATTTTGTCTGTTTGGATGAATTAATCAAAAGTAGGTCATTACACTTCAATCAAAAAGCGATATGGACTAGTATTTGTACATATTAAGCAGCAAAAAGACTATTTAAATATGAATCCTGTTTCTGCATCTCTCTCTGTGTGAATGAACAGCACAGACGCACGGTTTTGTTTACTACACACATACTGACGCTTGCAGTGATTTCAGCGTCTTCCGTCTCACTAAATGAGGACAAATATACATTAACAACATCTCACCATTTTATTTGAGTAAAACTAGCGTCATATATACACAGAAATTTAAAGGTATTCACAGCAACCCATCAAAATAAGTTAAAAAAAAAAAAACTGTGCCAGAAATATATGACTATAGTTCAGTAGAACGTACGCATTACTACTAAAATTAAAAACTTATTTTTTAAAGAATAAATCACACAATATTTCTTCAATGTTTTAATTGTAATAAAAAATACCCTTTATTTGCCAAAAAATAAAATTTGTTTAATCTTCATTAAAAGAAATTCATGTTTAATGCCTTCATTTGATAACCAGAAAAATGTAAATACTGAGTTTGAGGAAAAAAAGTCTTAAGGCTACTGTAAGAAGTGAAACTTTTTTTTTTGCATTCAAATAATCAGACATGCTAAAACACAGAATTTGTTAAAATAAGGTGGGAAAAAAACAAAACCTTTCATAGGGCCCTAAACACGCAATTTTTCTTAAACTTTTAATAAATTGATGTTAAATTGTTTAAGTTTCATGATTTTAGTTAGTTAGACATGCTTTTTGATTAATAAAATTTAATCTAACCATTAAAAAGAAATCCAGAATAATTCAAACGGAAAAAAAATGGAATCCAAAAAAATTCAAACGAAAAAAAAACAAAAAAAACAAAGGAATTTGGAAAAAAAAATAAAACAGAATTTGGGAAAAATGAAATACATTTCACATGGCTGAAACAAGGTACAAACTAAAACTAAGAGTCAACTCACCAATGAGATTGCGAGAGAGCTCCGCTGCGATATCGCAGACCTTCTTGCGGATATTGGAGGAGCCTTCGGACTGGATTCCAGCGAGCAACTCTGTCTTGATGGCCGTCTGCACGTCGATGGTCAGGCTGGGGTAGACCTCCTCGAAAGACGAGGACAGCAGGCGCCGCAGCAGCACGGCTGCCATCTGCTTAACCTGTGGAGACGCATTTGAGAGCTTTACACAACTGGAGGGATGTGCTTTGCAAATAAAGCCACAGGTTGAAATAGGGCTGCACAATTAATCGAATTTCTAATCGCAATTACAATTATGGATGCCACAATTACGTAATCGTTCAAAAAGGCAATAATCGTTCAAATTCCACTTGTTATTCTGAGCGCTTAAGATGTGTTTTTTTCTCTTTCTACAGGTTATCTTAAGGGTGTTTCCATTCTTAATTATAGTTTTAATTTAACATTACAATACCATGCATATTTTTTTTTTATAATTTAAAGAAACCAATCCAATGAATAGTTGACATTTGAGGCTTTATACTATAGAAAAGCAATAAGTTTTTCCATTTAAATGTTTTCAGTTTGTTTATTTTCATATAAAAATATGACATGCAGTTGCTTCAAACAATGGTATAAACATCATTCAATGTAAATTGTGTAATGGTAATTAAATCGCAATTACAATTTCAAGTGAATAATCGACAATTATGATTTTTGTCAATCGTGCAGCCCTAGGTTGAAATGTGGGACTTAAAAAATAAATAAATAAATAAATAAATAAATAAATAAATAAACAAAAACAAACAGATGAAGCATTAAAAGGAAGTTTACAACTGCAGAACTGCCTAATGACTGCAGCTTCCTGTCCAGGTGGAGACACGGGCTACAGTAAGTCTCTAGAGAGCTTCTCGGGAGATAATTTCACACAAAAATAATGCATTATGATGTGCTATATAAAGTATTAACATTATGAGAACACTTAACTAGGATTAGAACTGTTTTACTAAGTGAACTAGTAATCGTCACATTGAAGACACTGAAAACACAAGGATGCACAAAGACTTTAGGTTGACTGTCGCACTCTAGTTTCACACATCTATAAATATCTGAGGTCAGGAGACCGAAATGAGACAGTAGGTGAAGCAAAGGCTTAAAATGCATTGGGAGGACAACTAGACAATGGGGTGGCATGTTTTGAGTAACCACACTATCTTGATATTTGGGTGGTTAAAATGGTTAAAAAAAAAAAAAAAGAAAGCTTTACACAAATTAAAGTCATTTTTAACTCAATATTGCTTTAACACAGGGTTCTTGATCTGTTTCTCACAATGTTCGCACTTTGTAAACACTCAAATAAAATGTGTAATGTGTTGACTGACATGACAACTTAAGGCTGCATGATTTGGAGACAAATCTAATTGCAATTTGTGATTAACAGTTATTATATTTAAACTTATAGTTAAACTACTGACAAAGCTAAAAAAAAAAAAAAATAGATGAACTCACAAATTTGAAATTCGAATTTGAAATTTAAGCTGAAAAAACAAAATTGAACTAAAAAATGAAATCTAAATAGCAATAGCAAAAATAATAATAATAAAAATATTTATATTAAATTATTTTTTATTTTAAATTTAATTTACTCAATTTCTCTTAAATAATACAAGTCAATTCAAAAATATGAAAAAACTATAGTATATAAATACTAAAACAACACTGAGGATTAGCTGCAATAAAAAAGGGATTATAAACTAGTGCTGTTAAACGATTAATTGCGATTAATCGCATCCAAAATAAAAGTTTTTGTTTACATAATATATATTTGTGTACTGTGTATATTTATTATGTATATATAAATACAAACACATGCATGTATATATTTAAGAAAAATGTTATATTTGTATATTAAATACATTTATATATAATATAAATGTAAATATAAAAATATACATGTAAATACATGTAAATATTTTCAAAATATATACTATATGAGTGTGTATTTATATATACATAAATATACAGTACACAAATATATATTATGTAAACAAACTTTTATTTTGGATGCGATTAATCGCGATTAATCGTTTAACAGCACTATTATAAACCAATAAGTTTGTGATTGTTACTAATAATTAAAATGATTTAACATTACTATTGTAATTTCACAAAAAAAAAAGGTTTCAGTAAAATTCTACAGTACAACTGTACAGTAATATTTATGGCTGTCCTAATTACTCTAGTGACACACAATGCATGATAGTTAAATCTCAGCCTTTAATTGATTTTAACCAAAACTCAAGTACAAATTGTGAAACAACAGTTTCCACACTGGGTTTAAAAGAGGTTTACTGAGGGTTAAGTGTGCTGTGAAAGCCTGTCTGCTCTCGTAAGGTCAAAACCTCAACTATAACTCAAGCTTTGGACCGTCGCAGGTTAGTCTGAATAAGTTGCTGGTCTCATCCTGAGCAATCAGTTGTTCCAGGAATCGAACTCAACACTAGTGTAAACAAGGTCCAGTCTGAAGAACACCAGTGTCTCCATTTAACCTCGCCCACTCACGGTCAGCACGATGGTGTTACTTAACTACTAACAACATCTCGACGACCACGAGACAACAGCGCACCATCTGACCCTGAGAGAGCAGGTATGAGGCATAATGGACAGTAAACAAAGCACTTTCTACCATTTATGCTGTTTAAAGACGGTGCATAGAGTCTAAAGGATGCCTGGAATAAATATTACAGCAAACTGACTCTCACGTACCTCCTCAGCAGCGGACGCATCACGGATAGCCTGCAGTAAAAATGTGATCTTCGTCTGACCGGGGATGGTGTCATACGTTTCCTACAAGAGCAAATGAAGATGTTAATGAATGCCATCACAGTTTATACATATAGATGGTTGTAAACCGAATACAAGGAATAAATTTGAAAGGAACACCATATGTAAACGTGTTTTCTTAAAAGGTATAGTACACCCAAACATGAAAATCATCATTTACTCACCCTCAAGTTGTTCCAAACCTGTATGAGCTTCTTTCCTCAATTAAAGACAAAAGAAAACATTTTGAAGAATGTTTGTAACCAAATAGTTGGTGGTAGCCATTGACTTCTATATTTTTTCCCTACCAAGGAAGTAATGGCTACCAGCAACTTTTTGGTTACCAATACTCTTCAAAACACCTTCAACAGAAGAAAAAAAATAACTCATACAGGTTTGGAACAACTTGAGGGTGAGTAAATTGTTGTATTGTATTTCTGTTGCATTAGTTGCATTAGCAACATTTCAAAGTTTAGAAATATTTCAAACCGATCCATTAATTCTTAATTTACTTAAACACTTAAGGCTTGAATACCAGTAGAAATAACTTTCTGTACTTTTCGTCACACTGCAAAAACAAAGTTCCTCCTCAGCATTTGTCTTGTTTCCAAGTGTTAATTTCTAAAGATTTTTAAATTACATCCGTTTACTTGAGATGCAAAATGATGCAAGTTTTGTTTTAATGGTGCAAGTTTTGTTTGCAAGTTTTGCAAGTTGATGAAAGTTTTGTTTTGTTTAACTTCATGAGAAAACAAATTTTCATTCCTCAATTGTCAGATATTTGTTCTTGTTAAGCATGAACTTAATTGATCAGGTTTTCAAGATTTATTTTTATAGTTGCATCTGCAATAAATGCATCTTGATTTAAGGATGTTTAGATACTCATATTTGAAAAACAAAAACAAAGGGAGGCATTAATTTTGTGATGCATCCAACATTTAATGCCATGACTTTAAAACCTGCTCTAATTTCAGACTTTAAGGCCTTATTTGTGGAATTAGGACATGCAAAAACCCTGAAAGACTCCTAAACTTCAAATGTTTTTGCACAGAAAAGATTACAGCTTTAAAAGCAAAATAAGTTCATTCTGTTCATTCAGGAGGAGGAAAGAGACCAACTAAGCCTCTTAAGATGTTCATTTTGCATGAGTCAAACAGATTCTTGGAGTCAGTTTACAAGTGACAAATGGACGTGGTTATGCACAGAATGTCTGGAATGACTGGTGCAATGGGAATGTGCAATCAAAATAAAGAAATCACACACTTCAAAGCTTTCGGAAACTTAATGGCAATAATTTCATCTGACTGTCAGACATAAGAGTGACATCACAGCTGATTTCTGCGGGCCAGTTGGCCCTTGTCACGCCGTGAGCGTCTGAGTCAGTTTCCGCTGAGCATTAGCATGCTGCTGGTCAAGCATTGTCTGTGCTAAAGGAAAGTGCTGACCGTTGGCAGAGATGAGCGATAAGACCCGATGACCCATCCTGATCCACATGAGCTCAGGTTTGAACTCCCCACAGATAAAGAAGCTCCCAACAAAAGACTAGTCTGAACACGTGCCAATTGGGAGCCCAGTTTTCGAATTTGCCGCGAAATCTGGGACGCTGGTGACCTTCCATGTAAAAGTGGGTTAATAAGCTCGTATTTAATATAACGAGAAACTTAAAAGGTCTATGCGCTTGAATGCACATCCCTGACCCAAATCCAAAGTGTTTCCATGACATGACAGTATGAATGGGCATCTTTTGTGATAAGCTCATCTCATGGCGTGAAGACGGGTGTAAAGTTACTGTTTAATGAGTGAAATACAAGCCTCGCCACAATAGCGACGATAAAGAGTTTTTAAATATTCATCATTTTTCTAAGAAACGTTGTCTGATTATCGTGTTGTTTGTTGAGGCGAGATGAAATCAAGTGAAACGTATGCAAAGTACAAACAGATTGCGATTTTGTTTGTTTGGTCAACATTCGTCACTTTGACTGACAGTTCTCGTAAAATAAGAAGCAAATGCGACTCGTTTAAAACCTTCAGATGTCTGAAAGACTGATTTAACGACCCGTTTGAGCAGCTCGAGCCGATCTGAACGACACCAGCTCCCGGTTAGCAGCGTCACAGAAACTGCGGCTCGAATAATGACGAAAAAACACTGAAGACGACGTTAAAATATTAAATTAGAGAAACATCTAATTTATAAGCGTTTTAACCGAGACGGCACACAAAAACGTATTACACATGTTTGTAATGCTGGTTAGGCCACGTTGATACGCAACGCACGACAGTGATGGCCGAATCGCGAACGAATCATTCATTTGAGTCGATTCCTTCGAATTGAGGGTTTGATATTAATGATTGATTTCGAAATTGCATACCTTTCGTATTACGTCTGCAATATATGTATGATTAATAAGTGTATGCTAAACCGAATTCAGTCTTTGTAAATCCGATGGCGTAACGTACACAGTGAATAACGTTAATATTACTAAAAACGATAACAATTTGATTAGTATGTCTAACTCTTAGTCACAATCTTGAATTAATCTTAAAAATGTAATCTTTAAAGTCTAACGAAACGTATTGGAATCAAACAAGAGTCATTTAATCCAAATAAGATAAAAAATAACATCCTAAGTCAATCGAAAAAACACAAACACCACAAAAGAATAGTAAAGAGCCACACGACAAGCAATTTTGTGTGATGACTCAAAAGAAATTTGTTTCTGGAGTTGGTTCGTTGAAACGAATCGACTCTCTGAAGTGATTCGGAGCCGCATAGCAGCAGCCCGCGCTTCACACATGTGCTGGGCCAGAGCGAGGCTGAGCGGCCCGCGCTAAAACTACGAACCGAAATTACGTTAGATTCCCCGACAGACGTCCACAAAAAGCGGTCTGGAAGCGGCTTTCATACCTCAGATTGCTTCCTGACGGTGTTGTCAGGGCTCATCAGGTTGCTCAGTAAGAGGTAGAACTGCTGCTGCTCCGCCATCGCTGCTGGATTCAGAAAGAGAGACGAGCGAATGAAAGCCGGCAGGGGAAGCGACCTCTGACACCGGACGGCATGAACGGAGAGACGTGATTGGTTCCTGACGCGATTCTCTGCGCCGCTGATTGGCTAACGCTTGTGAATGAGATTAAATGATTGGTGTGTTTGGTGCGTTGGGCTGTCAGTCATCGTGACGCACATGTAATTCAGCTACTGATCATCCCTTTTGCTGTGGAACGCGGGTAAAATCGAAGTGGGCGGGGTCTAGACGGACGCAATGACGTCATGGTAAAATAAGTGCGACCGTGAACGCGGGAAATTATCTTGTGAAAAATGGTAAAGGCGTATCTATTGTAAGATATTGTGAATCTGTATTTCGCGTCGTGTGAATGTGTTTTATTTTATATTTTAAACAAATTCAGGCATCAAGTCTGAAGCTCCATATGTACATATGTGTGTGTGTGTGTATGTGTGTGTGTTTGTGTGTATATATATATATATATATATATATGTATATATATATACACCATGATATACACACACACACACACACACACACACAAGGAGCTTCAGACTTGATGCCTGAATTTGTTTTTGTAATACTGTTAATGTAAACTGTTAATGTAAATATACATTTCTTTAATAAAATAATAATAATAAAAAATAATAATAAAAAAATGCGGGAAATTATCACTCATTATTCAAATGTATGGTAATTAAATAATACAGTAAATGATAATGAAATAATTTTGGTTGGCCTTGATTTCTTAACACTGAATTATGCTAAAGTTTTAATAAAAAAGTGATTTATCACTTTTTCTGTCATTCTAATATATTATATTATATTATATTATATTATATATTTGTTTGTATTTGTCTTTGCTGCTGCTCAGCTTCTCTTTTTATGACTTAAATAACTTTTATTTTGAAGCCTATTTTGCTTTGTTTGAAAGTAAAGAAAAATAAAAAATATCAAAAATACATGTTCATACATCAATATCATACATACATCAGTTAGCTCCATAAGGGCAGTACTAAAAATGGAAATATTTATTACATCTCTTATGTAAAGAGAATGTAAACATCTTGCTGTGTGTGTGTGTGTGTGTGTGTGTGTGTGTGTGTGTGTGTGCGTGTGTGTGCGCGCGCGCGCTTTGGCCTGTGATGTTTTATCAAAATTTTAACATATAAACATATATCTTATCCACCTCTTTGCAATTCAAGTGCTGTACAGAAATTTGAATCTTGAACTTTGGAAATCTGAGAATGACTCTGCTCTGCTGAAGGAATAAAAAAGGCCAAATTTTAAAATATAAATAAAATTACTTTTAATTGGCCACAAGAGGGCGCGAGAGAATCTCTTTAATAATCTCCAGACACATGCAGAGCCTTCAAAAACTATTTGTTCTCTTCAATCGCACTGAATGTCATTACACTAGAGAACAAAATGTCAAAGTTTCATCTGTTCTCAAATGCTCCAGGAGCTTTTCTTTTCAACTTCACTTTTCTTCATGAATTTGAAGTCAGAAACCACAAACAAAGTCACACAATACTGTCTGTCTTCATTTTCAACATTGCATCTATTGGTTTAGCATTTCAAACTTCTTTTGGTCAAAAAAAAAAAAAATGTACGTAGTTTGATATTTGAATATATTTAGGGATCATCAATCAACTCTGACTCACACAGGAATTGCTGACATGAGACAACATCTGTTTACCATTGTGCACAAGTAAATTAGTCCTACACCATAAATGTTTATGTTCTATTATTGTTTATTCATATTTTTATGGCTTCATTATTTTGTCAACAGCTTTTATTTTCAAGCTCACAGCCTGTGAAGGGATGCATTGGGCTGACTTCTGGAAAGTGTCCAGCCTCTCCATGCTTCCATAACGGTCACTTTGAGCCACTGCACACACTAGAAAAACAAACTAATTCATTTCTGAAGAGAATATGAGCGGTGCTTGCCAATACAAAACTCAGCATCGCATGTTCCCATTTTCCCAGTATTTTCCACACAGTTTCTAACATGTTCTAAATCGTTGCTAGGGAGTTGCTAGGGTGTTTTAAGTGGTTGCTAGGACGTTACCAGGCAGTTGTTAGGGTATCTAGGTATTTAAGTTATATTTTTAAATGTGATTTGTTAAAACGGTGTTTGCTCTAGCGCATCCCTCTCATTAAACAACCTACAGTTTGAATCAAATTCACAGATCGTTTGCTATAGATCTCTATGTGATTGATAGAAAATAGATACACTCTCTGGAGGCAGGAGCTGTAATGGCGAGTGAAATGTTTCTGAGCTAGGCCACATCAACTGACAGACGGGGAAAGCGGGGTCTCCCACGACCCTTTGCGGTGTGGGATGGAGATGTGGAAATAGCACTCCACATTTTGGCAGCAGTCTAGTCCCTCTGGGATAATTTGGAGAGCGACCAAAGCAGAGTGGAAATAGAAGCTGGAAAAGAAAGAGACATGCGTAAAACTACCCGTCATGCCTCTGCAGCTGAATAGAGGTTAGTGAAAAAAAATCACTGTATGTACAGTTGAGTTTAAAAAAATTACACACACAAAAAAATGTATATGCACAACACCTTAGAAATTTTACAAAACACCCAACAACTACTTAGAATACACAAGCCACATGATAAGTGTGACACAAAACACTCAAAACACCTTAGCAACCACCAGAGTACTTAAGAAACTACAACACCCTAACAACCACCTAGCGCACCAGAGCAACCACACAACAACATGCTAACAAATGCTCAGGACACCTAAGCAACTGTATAGCAACACTTTGGTAACCATCTAAAACATCTTAGTAACTGTATAGCAACACCCTGGCCTCAACCCAAAATATTCTAGCAACTGTATAGCAACACCCTGGCGACAACCCAAAACATTCTAGTAACTGTATAGCAACACCCTGGCGACAACCCAAAACATTCTAGTAACTGTATAGCAACACCTTGGCGACAACTCAAACATTCTAGTAAGCAACACCATGGTGATAACACAAAATATTCTAACAACTGTATAGCAATACCCTGGTGACAACCCAAAACATCCTAGTAACTGTATAGCAACACCTTGGCGACAACCCAAAACATCCTAGTAACTGTATAGCAACACCATGGTGATAACACAAAATATTCTAGCAACTGTATAGCAACACCCTCGCGACAATCCAAAACATTCTAGCAACTGTATAGCAACACCCTGGCAAAGACCAAAAACATTCTAGCAACTGTACAGCAACACCCTGGTGACAACCCAAAACATTCTAGCAACTGTATAGCAACACCCTGGTGACAACCCAAAACATCCTAGCAACTTCATAGCAACACCCTGGTGACAACCCAAAACATCCTAGCAACTTCATAGCAACACCCTGGCGACATCCCAAAACATTCTAGCAACTGTATAGCAACACCCTGGCGACAACCCAAAACATCTAAGCAATGGCATAGCAACACCTTGGCAACCATCCAAAACATTCTAGTAACTGCATAGAAATGTAATATAATCCACTCAGTACATATTAGGAACCAAAGACAACACAACCACAAAACATCCTAACAACTGCATACCAACATTCCGGAAACCACAAAAAACAACACTTCCTAGCAACAGCATAAAAATGCACCATTCAGAAAAGAACAATTCAGCAACACCCCATAGCAAGTTTTGCATGAACACCAGTGACATTTTCTTCAAAAAATATCAAAGTCTAGTTCATGATTTTGTATCTGTTTTGGTCTGATGTCTAACGGTATGTGTGTCCTTCAGAGACGTTTCAGCCCTCGTCCTCCACAGCTGCCCAGAACAGAGGGGCTCGTGGGTATTATGTAAAGTGTGTATAATGTACGTGGGTGCGTTTGGGAGAACAGGACGAACAGGAGGGAAAGTATTTATGGATGTATATGGCGGATAGAATAAAAATATTTATTTGAATCATGTTCTCTAAATCTAAAGTGTGTTACACATATACTGTTACTCTCAGATACTGATAATTTCAGATGGTTTCAGACTATTATACTATTGTGCACTACACTAAGACATTTCAATGCACATTTCAGCAGATATAGAAGGTCATTCTTTGCATACTATAAAATGTCCATATTATGCATAATATACATACTACTGCAGAAGTAGCATGAGTAGTAGTATAGCAATATGATACTCCAGACAATAATAAATATATAATTTAAAGCTACTGGCTCCTATATGAAATAGCACAAGCGCATCTGTCTGATATGCATGAGAAGTATGAAGACTGAAGAAACACAAGCTCTGCAAAATCTGATGTAGATTGTATCTCCAGATGGCGCACACCTCTGGATGCTTGTTAGATGTGACAGATCAAAGTGTCTGTGTGGAAAACAGAAGATCCAGAGGAGAATGGGCTGTGTAGCCATCACTAGATCTGATGTGGAGTTCACTGAGGGTGGCAGTGGCACTTTATTTTTCCACTTATAATGTTAGTCAAGGTTTCTGGCACCAAAAATTGTCATAATTTAGTTTTTATATGGGCTGTTTGTGCTGGTGCATTTTGCTTACAGGCCCAGTTTAAAAATTCTCAATAGGTGTTGATATATAAATATGGGTGATCATATGTTAATAAGCTCAAATCTATACAAAAAGTATGTAGTATGTATTGGCTTAATAAATTGTGTTAACATGCTAAGAACACTGCACAACAACTAAAAAGAACACATGACTTCAGAGTACCTTAGCAACCACTTAGTAACACCCTGGCAACAAAGCAGAACACCCCAGCTACCACATAGAAACATGTTAACACCCACTCAGAACACTTAGGCAACCACATAACAACACCCTGTCAACCATCCAAAACATCCTAGCAACAGCACAGAAATGCAACATGCATGCAACCCTCTAGCAACCAAACATATCACCCTGACAACCACCTGAAACATCCTAGTAACAGCATAGCAACCCCCTAGCAACAACACGGGACACCCTAGCAAACACATAGCAACACCCTGGGCACCATCCAAAACATCCTAGCAACAGCACGGAAATGCAACATGAATGTAACCCCATAGCAACCAAACATATCACCCTGGCAGCCAAACAAAGCATCCTAGTAACAGCATAACAACACAGGACACCCTAGCAAACACATGGTAACACCCGGTCAACTGTCCAAAACATCCTTGTAATTGCATAGCAACACTCTGACAACAAGCCATAACATACTAGCAACAGCACAGAAATGCAACATGCATGCAACCCCCAGCAACCAAACATATCACCCTGGCAACCACCCAAAACATCCTAGTAACAGCATAGCAACACCCTAGCAACATCACAGGGCACCCTAGCAAACAAATAGCAACACACTGGTCACCATCCAAAACATCCTAGTAACTACATAGAAACAACCCAAAACATTCTGGAAAATAGCACGAAAATGTAATGCAACGCCTCAATAACCAAACAAACCACTCTAGCAACCAACCAAAACATTCTAGTAACAGCATAACAACACTGGACACCCTAGCAACCACATAGCAACACCCTGACAACAAGCCAAACCATACTAGCAACTGCACAGAAATGCAAAATGCATGCAACCCCCTGACAACCAATTAAAACATCCTAGTAATAGCATAGCAACACCCTAGCAACAACCCAGAACACGCTAGCAAATACATAGCACAACACCCTGTCAACCATCCAAAACATCTAATTAACTGCATAGCAACATCCAAGCAATCACATAGCAACATGCCAACAACCACTCAGAACAGCAACTGCAAAGTAACACCCTGGCAACTAACCAAAACATCTTAATAACTGCATAGCAACACCTTGGCAACAGACCTAAACAGAATGTATGGTTCTTGATGTTGTTACAATATCTAACCAGTAGGGAACCATACTAATCTTAATCTATTGAGTTTATCACAATTTTCTGAAAAGGAAAAATCTTCTAGCATTAGTTCCAGTTCTTATCAAACACAGCTGAAGTAGTTTACCGATGTCTTTGAGTTCACTTATAAATCACAGACAGGTGTGTTTGGAGCAGAACTGGAGATAAACTCTGCAGGAAGACGGATCTCCAGGAGCAGGATCGAAACCTCTCATCCAAGAGCCTCCCGACAGAGTGACTCTCAGCATGGAGACCCTTTGAAAGCCTTGACTTCACAGCTTTCTTCATCCCCACCCACCACCAGCTTCAGATGGCTTTGCCCAAACGATGATCCTAGATCAGCACTCCTCAAAAATCTGCACTTCTTAAGGATTTAGTTTTGCTTTGAAGACATAATTGAGTTATCGTTTTGAAATGTTAAACTATATTTCTCCTAAAGTTCCTCAAAATAATGGGATGAGAAATAATTAAAGGTGCTGTATGTAATTTTCTGACTGTAATATCATAATGATAAATTATAATAATAAATAAAAATAAAGTTTACTTACCTGTTTCTTCGAAAAACAACGCTACAGCCAGTTATTCTACTTTGAAATATTTGTTCCCTGTCAGAATGTCTGTTTTTGTATTGGTCTGTGTGACTCCGCCCACTGACAATTTACCCAATAGTATTTCGACACGATGGGTTGCCAGTTGGTGGAAAACACAGCGTATTGCAGCCATGAAAGCCAGCTAACGAACTGGGTCTACCCGACCTAAAAAGCTTCGGCTTCTATTTAAAAAGCTCTGTGACAGAGCCATGTTAAAACGTGGATAAATTAACTCAAATTACTGTGTGTAAGGACTTGCACTCGTTCCTGTTGCATGTCCTCGATCTGGCAACCCACCTGTGCATCGAGTCTGAATTTAGACTGCAGTACCCATTTCCACCGCTAGCTGTCAATATTACATACCGCACCTTTAATGAAGTATTTTCCTTGGGAGAAACATCTGAGAAGCAGGAAGCTTCAGAATTCCCCATTTGCTGTCATTACTGTCTAGAAGAAACTGATGTATAAAAAAGATGCCTTTTTTTTAAAGGTTCTGCACTGTATAATGAGTTTTGCATGGCAAGAACCATTCACATAAAAGCAAACTGTTAAAATCTGGGTATTTGTTTATTTGCACATAAAAAAAATCACTTCACATTTATGCTGTAAGCATGAACAATGCTCTTTTCAGCAGTTATAGGGCTTTAAAACACACTGATGGAAACTTTAAACTCCTCTAGTGTGTTTTGGAGGTAATGGACATAATTAGCTTGACAACGTCCCAATAACGCTCAGCCTCTAATGAAGCATCGGAAAGTGATGGATGTCGTACCACCCTAGCAGAATCAGTGGGATATTTTGGCCCTCGTTAGGGCAAATAATGTCTTTTAAAGAGCACTGCGGAGAATTCATTGGGGCTCGAATGATGAATCATGGGAAGGTGTTTCCAGATGAGACCAGCTGCTTGTTTCTGAAAAACAACTCAATTCTAAAGCCGTTTGTTGTAGTAGAAAGTTCTGAAGAGCTTTTTTTAACCCATTAAATAACCATTTGATGCCCGCTGTGTTTAGTTACAAATCTAGTTTAACCCTTGTGTCATGCTGAAAATCCTTTACCTAATTTAGTGTTTCCAGTCAAATAAAAATTGCTGTAAATCTCTCATTGTGCTATATTATCACCAAATGATTCAATCCTTTTGTCAGCTTGTTTACTTTCAGTTAGCAAAAGTTTTATTGGTCTTATTGACCTGAGCTCATGCACCTCAGTTTTTTAAGTGAAAAATCATTATTTGTGAATAATTTTGGCAATATTCACTCAAAAACTGAGGTGCATAAGCTCAGATCAGTGAGGCCTTTGATCAATTAGTCCAACGGGATAACATTAATTAGCATTTATGGAGGACAATGAATATCCTCTCTGTTTCAAATTTAATTGTTTAATTGTTGTTTTCATGTTGGTATATTACAAAATGTCTTTTATACCAAAATGAAAAGTGGTTTAACCATCAAGGTAAAAGAATATAATATAATACATAATTTTTTAAAAATCATTATTTTGAATCCTAAAATATATTTGAGAGAATATGTTTGTTTTAAGACATATTTATTGCAAATTTAATGGAACATTCATTCAAAGAAATATTCTTTTCAGCATTTTGATGGTCCATAATGACGGTGACATATTAAAAATTGTGGAGAGATTTCTGACAAAAAGATTGAGGCTTTACACACACATCAGTTATAAAGTCTTTATTGAACAGGACATTTACACTTTGAAAGTCTTACAGCACAGTTTATGTCAGTTTGTTTTTCTTTGAGGAAGATGAATGTTCTCATAAAGTCTTGTACTCTGTGTGAATCCCTCATTTTTTTGCTGTGATTAAGTAAACCACCGTTCTCTCCCCATCAGACACATAAACACACACAACCATCTCCTGTGCCCTTGCCTCCGTCCCGCCATTACTGTACCAGCATCCCTGATTTACTGAACAGCATCTCCAGACACCATCACAATCCCACAATCCAGTTTCAAGCGGTGAGCGTTCAAAGTGACTAGACCTACTAGAATCTCTAAATAAGAGCAATAGAAATGTCCAAACTATCCAAAACCAAAACTTGTTCAGACACCAAATACAATTTTTTAATATATATATATATATATATATATTATATATATATATTATACCCCAAAAATTCTTCATACAGTGGACTACCAGTAAAACTGATAAAAATTTGGGACCAAAACTTTGATTTGGCACTTTGACCTGACCATGTTTTGTTATCTGACATTATCAAGATGAATTTGTTCTGACACAGTTTAACTCTGAGTTCTTGTCATATTTTACCATTTTCTAAACTATAGCAAATAAACTGTGATAATGTGAGAAATGTTGAGTGTGTCTGAATAAATTGTGGTTTGACTGTATATCTGCTACTCCTTTTTTAAAACCCAGGAGACTTAAAGTCAACATGAAATCAGAAGTGACTGATTTTACTTTCTTAATACATGTTTCTGGTTTTATTGTGAGCAATTCATCAGTGCAGTGCTTGTCTTTGTAATCCAGCAGCTCAGATCATATTCATTTGATTAGAAATGTTTGAGTTCTCTGACTTTTTGCATCTTGTCAAATCTGAGCAGTTTGAGATATTGTTGAGGAGACTCCATTTAATGTCACTGCTGTGTGGGAGAAACAACTGAGACATTAAAGAGCGAAAATGCAAAGCCTCTGCACACACCGTATAGCTCCTTCTTCCATACAAAAACCCAATTTACCATAAACAGAGATAACGAAATCATGTTATGTTATCATCCTGTTACCATGACACCCAGCGATGTGGCCTCGAGCGAATCTTGTCCTCTATAGACTTGTTTTTCACAGGCTGCTCCATCATTGCAGGATCTCAGAGGAGGATGAAAGCCTGTTGTAGTGGGTGGTGTGAAATCTCCTGTCAAACGTCTCACTCACTCCACAAGATAACAGCGCATTCACTCTAAACGCCGCTAATACAGCATTAAAGTGAAGCTTTACATTCAGCTCTGGAGAAATTCAACACCTTAACTCTATTATGAGTGAAATGTGTGAAGTATATTTACAACACACAGCATTGGTATTGCTAAATAAAACTATTAAAATCATTTTGGTTAATTACAATATAAAATTATTCACACACACACACACACACACACACACACACACACACACATATATATATATATATATATATATATATATATACAAAACTTAAACAAACCAAGATTAAAATCAGAAATTAAAAAAGTTATAAAAAAAGTACTAAAATTACTAAAACTAAAAAAAAACAAAAAAACAATAAAAATGTGAAGCACATGTACTTATAACAGACAGTATTGTTATTTACTCAAAATATATATATATAAAAAAATTAAGTACATAAGATGATAAAATAAAATAATAGTAAAATATAATGATAAAATAATGTATTAATATTTACATTATATATATATATATATATATATATATATATATTAGATTATATAATTAGATAATATAATATATATTAGATGTAGATGAATTTAAGCTATTCGATGAAATATTAGCTGAAATTAAAGCTAAACAGGAAAACAAAAAAAAATTACAAAAGCATATAACATTACTAAAACGTAAACTAAAATTAAAATGAAATGCAAATTGCAAATATTAATAAATACTTTGAGTATATAAATAATACTAAAATAACACTGATATATGATTCTTGATTCTGATATTGACAGACACTCCAAGGTGATTCATTACAGGTTAGATTGAGTTATATATACCCCATTCAAAGTCATTTAGCTCCATCTGTTTGAAGGGGAAAATACTAAAATCTCAGCAAACTGTTTGTCAACATTAAAATAAAATACCATATATAGATTCAGGAATAAAATCTGGCAACAACAGACTCATTAATTGTGCATCTTTAGCTCAAATCAAACAATGCACATGCATTTCCTCAAGACGATTGGCTCTAACAGCCAGACAAACTCAAATTCGCATCTTCAGCTGTGAATAAGATGTCTTTATTGTAGTGTTGAATGAACCCATATTCACAATCCATTTACCATGTGGAAGAGGGTAAATGTTCACTTAAAAAAATATAAGATCAATGATGAAAGTTAAAAAGGCAAACGCTTAGTTCGCATGGCAAGGCAGATTCACCCATAAATGATCGTCTGGAGGATCGTTGAGTGATTGTGTTTTTTGTGTGTGTGTGTGTGTGTGTGTGTGTGTCTACTTCGCTTGTTCAGTCCCATCTGCTGTAATATTCACAAACAATGATGTTTTAGCCATGCATATGACCGCTAAATCAACATACTGTAAGTTTGGCATCATTTATATAAACTACACACAACCGTCTTGAATTGTTTTCTATACATTTGTTCATTTTTTTTTTTTTTTTTTTTTTTACACATTTGTACATTTCTGGATTCATGAACCACATGATCGTGATGCTTTAAATAAGAATTGCTCTGTAATACCAAATAACCATAATACCAAAATGACAATATAGAAGATAAAGAAACGTTATCTTATAACTCTAATGATTAAATAAACAGAAATAAAATGACAAAAAATATCCGCATAAAATTTAATAACAGATTTGGTAGCCTGTAACTCTCCTGAGAAAGGTATGATGAAATGATTTTGCTTATTATTATTATTATTTCTTGTCAGTTTTGCTCAAAGCAGATGAATCAAGGGACGCTTCGATTGATAATAAAGTGCCCCGTACAAACTATATTTGTTTTCCTCCATGTGTTTCTGTACAACATTCACGTGGTTGACTGCATTGTGATTATTCCTGTTCCAAAATATCATTAAATTAGTAATCACATCTAGTACAGGCTTCAAGATTAAAGGCACTTTCCACAAACAGGGTACAAAATAGAGTTTGAAACATTGAAAAATCTTGTTTGTCCACCTCAGGAGCTCAAAAGAAATATTATACGAAATGTTTTATTTTATATAGTTATTTAACAACTAAAATGAATTTAAAATAAAAGTTACAAATATTTTTTGAATGTATAAACTATAGAAAAAATATTTTAAATAATCACCTTATTTAAACTGAATAATTAAAATGAAATGAATTCAAATTTTTAAAAATATTTATTTTTAAATTATTAGCTATTTTTTAAATAATATTAACAATAAATTTTCTGCTTTTAATCAAATAGCAATTCAACAGATGTTATATGATTTTAACTGCTGAATATAGACAAAAATCGCCATTTTCAAGGGTTCTTACAGACATTTGACATGTTTAAAACTAGCTACTTTGAATGCTAGGTTAATTGACCAGTTTATCTAACTAGTTCTTTACGTCTTTATTGCTTCAAATAAAGTAACAGGACATCTGAACTCTTTTTGTGGAAAGTGCCGATATCGTTTCATGACAAATACTGTTCCCACCTGATTCAAAGCTATTCTAAAGCAAATCCCATGATTGTTTCACTACATTATTACAAAATACATAATTCGGTATTTGCAACATTCTATATCGAGGTGCTAATTAAAAACCACAATATAATCAGCTGAATATTCCCAGCAGTTTCATAAATCAAAACAGACACAACATTACAAAAGAAAAGTGCTTCTCAGCATCCTATTTGGCTTCCTCAAAGAAAATGTCCCTCAAAGTAAAGCCCCTCATCGCTGCAACGGGACACATCGATCCCCTCATGAACATTTCAAACCCCGACGTCTGAGAGTCCCTCAGAGGAAATGGGGCCGTTTGGAAGAACAAAACTAGCTCATTCTGGCTCTTTATTAAAGTAATGGCAGTTTAAGACATCAGGTTCTATATGTGCAAACTAAACGGCGAATTGACGCGAACGGCGTCAAACTTAGAATGAACGTGTTGAAAACATGCGGGGAAAAGAAAGACTCAAGTGTGGTGCATTTTTGAACCCCTTTGACCTTTTTTACAGTTTCTTGTTAATTTATTAATCATAATCATGTTGAATTAAGGCATTTACACACTAGACAAAGCTTTGCACCTTGCGATCCGTTTTGGAGGGAAACCTCGGGTCATAAGCGGGAAAACGGCAAGCTGGATTTCGCCTCACTTGAGATTCCAAGAGCTGAACGGATGCTAAAAAGCGCTGCAACATCACTTTCGCAAACCCCTGTGATCTACGATAAGGTTCACGCAAATGTTCTTTCGGTAACTTTAATAGAACGTTCATTCAAAGCTGTGTAGCCTTTAATAACAATCGCAAAACACTAGCACAAAAACGCTATTTATACATTTGAACTTTTTTAAATGTTACCACTTACGTTTTCAGAACGTTCAGAGAACATTCACAAAACTAACGTTCTCATAATGTTTAGAAAATGATCAAATGGAACGTTCCCTTAATGTTTTCTCTAACATTCACATAACTAAGAAAAAAATGAGCAGCAAACAAAACTATGTTCTAAGAACAATTTGCGAACATTTCCATAACGTTATGAAAACATTATTGCTGAATGTTATCTGAACATTCAATAATGTTGGCAAAATGATGAAATTAAACATTCCCCTAATGTTTTCTGTAACATTCACATAACCAAGAAAAAATGTGTAGCTAACAAAAGTATGTTCTAAGAACATTTTGCGAACATTCCCATTAGATTATAAAAATGTACTTTCTGAATGTTATCTGAATGTTCAATAATGCTTGCAAAACGATAAAATGAAGCGTTCCCCTAATGTTTTCCGTAACATTCGCATAACCAATAAGAAATTGGCAGCTAACGAAAAATATGTTCTAAGAACATTTTCCTACCGTTTCCATTACGTTATGAAAACGCTATTTCTGAATGGTCTCTGAACATTAAGTTTTTTAATGTTTTAAAAATGTTCTGTTATGAGAACATTCCATTTTGCAGACATTAAGGGAATGTTTCTTTTGAATGTCTCTAACATTCTAAAACAAAATGGTAACATTTAAATGTTAGACGAACATCCAATTAAAAGGTTTTAGAAACAAACATTCCATGAATGATGTATTAATAATGCGAACATTCTGATAACATTATTAAAGACCAGAGAACTTTGAACGAACATTCTATTAACGATACTGGAAGAACGAACGTTGAGAGAACCTTCTGAGAACCTTCCCTGTTGGCTGTATATGTCTTTGCAATGCATCATTCCCATTGAAAGCAATAGATTTGCAGCATTCTCTAGTGTGTAGATGCCATTCACATGAGCATGATGGGTATGAACACCACTTTAGCGATGATCTCCATGTTGAACCCCTTTGAGAACCTCGTGATTGTGAGGGGTCATTGTATATTGCAGGAGGAGCAGCATGGGTCTTCTTTATCCGGCTGAGAGGCGTAGTCCATCTGCCTGACTATCTCCGAGAACAGTTCGTCCACCATGGTTTTGCTCTTGGCTGACGTCTCCATGAACGGGCAGCCCCACTCTTCAGCTAGAGCTTGACCCTCGCTCGAGGAAACCTCACGCTCGTTGTCCAGGTCCACCTTGTTTCCCACGAGTATCACAGGCACGCGCTCATACCTGTGAACACACGAGACACGAGAAAAAGCTTCAGCACTAAATGACAAGTCTACGGTGAAATGTGGCATTTCAGCATTAACGGCAGTTGTTTCCGAACAGGTTTCCCTAATAGTTTTACTGCACCCGTTGCCCTAGTCTGCAATTAGTCAGGCAAACAGACAGTCCCGCCCCCAAACTCATGTCATTGGTTGAGTCAACGGGTGACAAAACAGAACAATGTTTCACTCTTCAGAAATTTAAACTACCAGTGACTGACTTAACGGGACTAACAACTAAACATTAAAAATACTTTAATTTTAATAAAATATTTAAATTAATATTGTATTGTACATTCATTCTAGAAATACATCAATTATTATATTAGTAAATATACTGTAAAGGCTTAAAAAAAATTCTAAAAATAAATAAATAAATAAATGGCATATGCTTTTTCACTGTAGTTTTTTCACAAACGAACAATTTTTCCATTAATACTTTTACAAATTTTAAGCAATCTTCACAAAAATGGAGTCAGGTGATCTTTAGACCAATAAAAACATCTACTGGTCAAAAGTTATAATTCTAATATTAAAATGACTCTTAAAATTTTAACTAGATCAAACTATCTTTAAACTGGATCACAGAAAATGAAAAATGAAAAGATATTTTTCATCAAATTTCAAGTGGATAAAAAAAAATGTATTTAAAAAAATTGCATTAGTTGAGCTAATATTCTAATAAAAATAACATTATGCTGATAACAAAAAAAAGTAAGTCCAACAAAATTGAAATATATATTTTACACTCTTTTCAACCAAAATAACTGTTTAATTATATACCAATAATAATTAATGAAATAATTATTGGTAAAATATGCCAGTGATCAACAACTAATGAATAATTCCCTCAAGATGAAACAGTTCATTGTGTTTTCTTTAGCAAGATTGACTGAGTTCACATGAGAGCACTTCGCTCCAGTTATTGAACCACTATCCGATACCCGAGGTCAAACTCGTTAAAGGCGAAGCAAATTTATTTGTCTTCTTCCCAGTGGCACTAGCTGTGTCCCTGACCGCCGGTGAGATCCTGGACGTCCAATAAGAGGCTCAGGACGCTCTGAATCATCCCCTCCACACACAGACTCTGAGTCAGAGCTATCGATCTTTCGGCCGAGGCTCTTTGGAGAAGTGTGTGTCCAACGCTCATCAGAGCAGCTGAGTCATGAGAGCGGAGGAGTATCGGCTTGATATCAGCTCTAATTAAAGGAGGAGGAAGATCTTCAGCGACTGGAGAGACTCATGATGAACATCTCAATGACTGCGAGAGGAAAACATCACTGCTCTTTTTAATAGCTCCAGACACTTAAAGGGACAGTTCCCCCCAAAAAATGTGCATTCTGGTATCATTTACTTTCCTCATGGCGTTCAAACCTGTATGACTTTCCTTCTTCTGTGAAGCATGAAAGAAGATATTTTGAAGAATATTTTGGATATATATAATTTATATATTTATTTATCTTAAAAAATTATAAAAATTTATATATATATATATATATATATATATATATATATATATCTTTTGTTTGTTTTATATTTAAATAAAATATATATAATTTACATATAGGATTATATCTTTCAACAAATCCTACACAAATTGTCTGCAGGTTGTGCAGAAAATTAGATTATGCTTTTAAGCTTTTGCTCAAGGCTACATTTATTTGATTAAAAGTACATTAAAAATAGTAAAAATTGTGAAATATTATTACCGTTTAAAATATCTGTTTTCTATGTGAATATATGTTAAAATGTAATTTATTGCTGTGATCAAAGCTGAATTTTCAGCATCATTACTCCAGTCTTCAGCGTCACATGATCCTTCAGAAATCATTCTAATATGCTGATTTGCTGCTCAAGAAACATTTCTGATTATTATCAATGTTGAAAACAGTTGAGCTGCTTCATATTTTTGTGGAAACATTTTATTTTTCAGGATACTGTCACTTGCTCATATTAGGATAGAATATCTGCATGCACTGCACACTGCAGAAACACTACAGTAAATGTCAGTATGTGATTGGGGCCGTCAGTGAGGGGTGCGAGGTGTGAATGGTGAGTGGGAGTAAAGCAGCACACAGATGAAATGTCATCTATTGGTGGCGAGCAGGAGAAATGCTATTTATATCCAGACTGACACGAGGGAAGTCTAAAGCTCCGCGAGGAACGGCTGTTTGAGCAGATCTGAGATCAGTCATGTCGTATTCATGACCATATGCTGCTTCAGCTCACCATTTACAAGATGAACTCAACACAACGGCACGTTTAGCAGCGGGAAACCCCAGAGATCTCAAAGACTGAACTGTTATTGTGAATGCTGACATGTCGTACATTCAGTTTGTACATGTTTTATGTGCCGCTGATGAAGAAGAGCAATAAAGCAATAAAGCTGGCTGGGAAAAATACTGGCCATTCAGACAGTTTATGAAGCAACTAAACTACTTTCCCCAAAACAAATTTCCCATCATTCTCAGTGTCAGCAGGACTCAAGAGAAGGATCTAATGCATCTAACGTGTGCCTTTTGCTCATCATTTTGTTTCATAAGTGCTCATATTTTTTCATTCATTCAATTACTTATTTTTATAATATACTATTTTAATGTATAATAATTCAAATTAAAAATAAATTACATAATTACATAAATGTAATCTATTTTATATGAAATTATATATTTTAATTATATTTTAAATATTATTATAAATAAATGATAAATTATTATAAATAAATCTATCTATCTATATTCTAAAAGTATATATTATAATTAGTCTATAATTTTTATTCTAAAATCAATGTAATAAAATTAATAAATTTAAACAAAAATATTTTATATTTAATATATATATATATATATATATATATAATACAAATATCTATGTTTTAAAATTATATATTATAATTATATTTAAAATATATATATAAAATGTATATAATTTTTTTAATTAAAGATTTAAATATATTAAAATTAATGTATTATATTTATATATGCAAAATAACAAATATCTATCTATCTATACTGTAAAATTACATATTACAATTAAAAACATACTTAAAAATAATATAATAAATACATAAAAATATAAGCATATATAATTAAATACGTAATAATAAATAATATTAAAGTATTGTATAGTAAAATGACATAATTAAAAACATTAACTATATATATATATATATATATACACACATATATATACTGAATGAGAACCAGTTTTTCACCAGAAAAACTGGTTCTCATTCAGTTCATCTAATGCTGCTTGGCGACATTTTCCAAAATGTCATGCCATGCATTATCATCTTAATGTCTAACTGATTAAAATAATTTAATACAGTGACAAGATAACAAACACAGCAGCAGTAGTTAAGTGAATGTAATTACCCTGGAGCCTAACAAAGCGCAAGCCTTCATGACCCACAACATTCATTAGAGGCTCGCTGAAGCGTGAGCGTCTGACCACGTGTCACGACGCAGCGATTATGATGCAAACGCACACATGACAAGCTGCATTTACCAGTTTAGCATCTGACAGCAGCTCAATAGCCAATTATTCTTTTATGCTGCTGCTCGAACGCTTTTCTTATTGCCTGAAACCACACACCACAGCACACGCTTTACTGATTCCCAGAGTCAAACCACACGGGTGTAACTCACTATCAATCACGTTTAATGCAATGCATCAGATTTATCAGACTACAAATTCACCCTGAGATTAATACTATATCATGACAAAAACTGCAAAAGTTTATTAGTGGTTTTGTTTTAGCATATGAAAACAAATAAATAAATAAATAAATAAATACAATTTAAATTTTATTTATTTGTATTTTTTTTTTAAATAATCAGACAATAAATCTATTTGCTGGAAAATTATAATTATAAAAATTATAATCTTTATATATGTAATACAAATATTACAACTTTTATAAATATTTAATTACAGTTATTTAATCATATGAAAATAATTATATGATTGAAAATAATGATAGTAACTGCAAAAGAATTAAGAACTCAAAAGAACCTAAAATTAATTACATTTATAATATTATAATTTTAATTAATTTTAATCACACACACACACACAATTTTAATTACAATTATTTAGTAATATAAAAACAATTATATATGATAGAAAATAATAATATAAACTCAAAAAGAAACTGAAAAGAATTTAAAATTAATTATAATTTATATAATATATAATACATATAAAATTTTAATTAATTTTAATTATTTAAAAAAAATTATGTGCGATAGATAATAATGATGCAAAAAATGCAAACAAATTAAGAATTCAAAATTAATTAATACCATAATATTTCACATATTAAATATAATCAACATTATTATAATAATGTTTTATAATGTTTCTATTCACTGTCCGTCTGTCAGAAAGTGACGCTCTGTCCGGCGCATTGAAGGCCTCGCTGGCGCCGTTTCCCAGTAACGCTTCGACCCCCGGCGCTTTCCAACACAAAAACAGATGTGAAGTCTCCAGAGACCCTGCTGGAAGCAGTGCATGCTGGGATGCTTTTGGCCGTAAACGCTGGTAGGGCCACACGCTGATTCAGAGCGAAACAAAGGAACCTAGTTGTTAATGAAAACAAAAAGGGGAATGTTTTTTTCCAAACTTTCCCAAAATAAAAAGGTCTGTCAGAAATAAAAAGCAGAGTTGGCTGAATAAAGTCCAAAAAGACTGAACAAAACACAGCATTCAGAAACGAAACTACTAGAAGAGTGAAGCAGATTAGAAAGGATCTGAATAACATTAAATATTAAAGTTTACAAAAAAAATTTAAATCATTGTTTGGAATGACATGAGAGAGAATAAATGTCCTATTGATTACGGTATTTTACTTATTTTCATGTAAGTACTGTGTAATGTGCTTAAGTGTAATGCTATTTATTGTAAAGCAAATAAAAGCTGCAAAGTACTAAAGAAATAATAATAAATAACAATTAAAATTATTTAATATTTAAATGTTATTATTAATAATAATAGAAAAAATAGAAAAAAAATGGAAACTAAATTGAAAAAAAAAACTAAAAAGGGTGCTATAGAAATAATAATAGTAATATGAATTTTTATTTAATATTTAATAATAAGATTATTATTATTACTAGGAAAAATACACAAAAATGGAAAATAAATAAAAAAAACTAAAAGGTGCTATAGAAATAATAATAGTAATATGAATTTTTATATGTAATATTTAATAATAATATTATTATTATTACGAAAAATAGAAAAAAAGGAAAATAAATAAAAAAGAAAACTAAAAGGCACTACTAGCAATATGATTTTTTAAATTTAATATTTAATAATAATAATATCATTATTAGGAAAAATAGAAAAAATGGAAAGTAAATGAAAAAAGGAAAACTAAAAGGCTACAGAAACAATGATATTTATATGTATTTAATATTTAATAATGATACTATTATTAAGAAAACAAAAAAGGAAACTAAAAGGTGCTACAGAAATAATAATTATATTTATTTGTATTTAATATTTAACATTATTATTAATAGTAGTAAAAGAAAAAAGAAAGGTGGAAACATGGAAACTAAAACATGCTACAGAAATAATAATAGAATTTATATTTTTGTAATTATTATTATTATTATGGGGAAAAAAGAAAAAATGGAAACTAAAAGATGCTGCATAAATAATAATATAATTATTTTACTTAATATATAATAATATTACTATTATTAGGGAAAAAATATTAAGTTTTTTTTTTTTTAAATAATAGTTCTAATTTATTATCATGCTTAAAAAGCATTACTCAAAATCACCTACAGACTTGCACATAATAAAGGACAATAAAATACTCAGCTTTTATGTGAATCTGTTGTGTAAATGATTCATTCAAGGATTCGACAGTCAAAAAGACTCAAATAACGTAACCTAGAGAAAGAGTCACTGAATGAATCTTTTTAGTGAACTGAATCAAAAGATTTGAATCACTGTAATGAATCAAAAACACCACCACTCCATAAGATTTAAAGTTATACAGATCCAGAATGACACGAGAGTGAACAAATGATGAAAGAATTGTGCTTTTGTGGATAAACTATCACTATTAAAACACCTTACGAATGCAAAAGGACAATATATAAAAACAATAGAAAGTTCCTAAACTGACATGAAAACACAAGCACTACAGCAAGTAAAAGGTGGAAGAAAAGTATCAAACCAAACCAATTTTAAAGCCATACACAACATCCATAATCAGCCTGAGTGAACAGAATTAGAGGAAATCTTCTGTTCAGAGTCAAACACAGATGAAGACAGATGACCTGCTGTTCATACGCTGCAGTTTCGCTCGCGGTCACAGCGGAGCGAACAGCAAATTGGACCAGGTTAAAAAGCAATCATCGTCTTCACCAGTCCTCCAAACACACACACACACACACACACACACACACAAACACACTCTCCATGTGTTTCAGAGCTATGAGAATGTTTTGACACTAATCTAAGATCCATTTCTTCAGTCTCGACTGTATCAGCAAGAAAGGGATTTGAGATGAGTGTGAAAAGTCAATATCTGGCAGCACAAACAGCAGGTTTCTCATGATAAACCCTCAGGAACACAATCTCATCTTCCACGAAGGAACGTCTCGCGGGACGCTTTTATGCCACCCGGTCCCTTCGGCCCGCTTGAAGACAACATCTACTTCACAAGACTGCTATTAGAATCGGTTTGTACTGCATTAAATGAGCCTACATTCTATTAGTTAAAAAAAGGAAGTGTAATGACTACAGCAATCCACAGGTGTGAGTTAACAACCAGTGATGGGAATAACGGCGTAATAAATAAACAGCGTAATTTTTTTCAGTAACGAGTAATCAAACTAATTACTGTTTCCCCCGTTACAACGCCGTTACTGACAATAAAATGTGGTGTTACTATAATTTATAAAAATATTATGATAATTTTATTTTTCAGTTCATCTGAATGGATGCGCAGTGTACCTGTATTTGACGTACTGTAAACTCGATATTCTTTGTTGTATTTTCCTGTCAAAATAACGGAGTTCCTTTGGAATTCTTCAGCTTTTAAGAACTGCCGGTTTCTCTGGTAGTGGGCGGAGCTAATGTGCAAAAACGACAATCTCATTGGCTGGCACGCACCTATTGTCGTCCCTGTTTTGAAATCAGCAAATCAATTCTAGCGAACGCAGACAACCTGATTAATATTCATGAACCCAGCAGCTCATTAATCCTTAGTGCGTTTTATATTGTTATGAATATTAGAATTCGTAGTAGTTTTGTAATCTGATCAGTATTATTTTTAGTTTTTTATAGAAACACTAAATGACAAACAATAAGCACCTTAAGCACCACCACCAGTCCTAAGTTCAGTCAACATGACAAATATGCATTCATACATGGTTATACTAATTACTAAAGTTATTTAATCATATAAGGCTAAATTATCATAATATCATATTATAATGCTTTACTGACTGATGCTAAGTATCAGATATTTTAAAAAAACCTGTGCCATTTTACACACACACACACACATATATACATATTAGTGCTGTCAATCGATTAAAAAAAAAAAACTAATTAATCGCACATTTTTCTAAAATTAATTGCGATTAATCGCGATTAATTCCACCTAACATTAAAGTTTTTAAATATACTTTTATATTGCAATAATTTTGCATTCAATCTTCAAATGTACAATGTAAAAATAACATAAGGCCATTATATTTTAATATTTATAATGGCATCTTTTTTATGATTGAAGGCCAGCATCACTGATATCAATACTACTGATGTCTCTATAAAATAGTTTTTTCCCCTGAATATTTAACCATTGACTGTAGCCAGTCAGCATTACAGTATAATTTAGATCTATAAATTGTAACATTTATTAGACTTAACTTCTAATTTAAGTGAACTTAAAACAATCATCACATGAACCCATTATAATAAATGACATATTTAGCTACTTGTACTTATTCAACCCAGAAATATACAGAAAATGAATAGTTGCAAACACTGTTCTAAATTAAATATAGATGAACCCCTTAAAGCTATAAAAGTTATTGATTTCCTCTTTTTTCTTTGGTTCTTGGATTAATAGGCGTCAGAGCAGCTGGTTATTAACTTATTTGCTTTTCTCTTTAAAAGCTGCTGCTGCTGAATGTGGCGCGGATCTGACATAGAGCTTTCTTTACCTTTTCTGACCCACTTCAGGTCTTAAAAGTCTCTACTAATGGCGGACCGAAGGTTGAATCGGGTGTTTTAGATGAGGGAGACAGTGCTGGGGTGCCTTAGGACAGTTTTTAAAACCATTTCAGAGACATGTTCTTAAATGTGACGCATATATAACATATTGCATGCATGCACGCAGTTTTAAGGCAGCTTTAATCGCGTTTTTGGTAACTTCATGCCTTAACTGACGGCATAACTAGGACATTGCATGCACGTAGTTTCTTTGTGCATATTTTGATGAAATGATACAGGCTGGCGCGCCGGCACCTTTGTCGTGTATTTGAAGAGCGCCTTCTGAGCACAGTATCTTTTCCTTTCAGTTGACTCGCCTGCATGGCCTTGAGCGAATGAAACGCGTCTGGCTGTCCCGTTTGATGTGGTCATAAAGACGTTCTGCATCTAAATAAACGCAATCCTTTTCAAGAAAAAAGAGACAGAGGCAGCAGTTGCGAATGGTGTGGCCAACCCCAGCCCCGCCCCTGCGTTATTTGCGTTAAATATTTTTAACGCGTTAATCAGAAAAAAATAATCGCATGCGTTAACGCGCTAATTTTGACACCACTAATATATATATATATATATATATATATATATATATATATAAATAATAGTATATCTGATAATTAATATTAGAGTAAACTAAATTTACTAGCCAATGGCGATTCTACTGCCAAGGTGTCCATAGAGGGTACAGCAATATATTACATTTGATAGGTGTCCCACAGAAACATTAAAATATTGTAGATTAGTGTACAATGTTTTATAATAATAATTTATTCTATTTAGTTACCATTTCATTCATTTAACATTTAAAGGTGCCGTTGGAGATCTCGGAAAATGCTAACATTAGCCTGATAGCACTGAAAGCGAATGTCCCACCCTCCCTGCAATCGCCGTCCAAAGCCACGCCCCCTGAACACACATACGCTCAAAGAGCAGAATACCAGAGACAACATTAAATTACTACGTAAAACATCAACGGTCCAGTTCAAAGCAAGCATATATGTTCCATACAAAAGGGCAATTAAAGTGTGCTAGACGTGAATTTAAATGGTATTTATTTACAGAGGTATATTATGTCACACTTCTCTAGTAAGTTCGTCTGTATTGTGAAGATGCTGCTGGCTGTCCGTGAATGTTCCGAGTGATAGGCTTCAAGCGGTTTCCCTGCTCAGGGGTAGGGAGCAATGAACACTGTGTAGGGGGCATGTCAATGGGAACACAGTTCATGCACGTAGCTCTCTTCTAACGAGCTGGTTATCTGAATCGGGTGTGTTAACTAAGCGAGACATGCAAAATATACAGAGTGGGGAGCGCGAGGACTGCAATTGGGAACCGCTGGGCTACATCATGTGTCATTCACCGGTGAGAAAACTTTATAGCACAGTTAGTGAAAGTACTACAATACCAGGAAGGAAGATCGGGTTGTTGATGTTTGCCTGCCATTCTCGCTCTGTCTGCACAGCGTGCGTGAACGCGCTGATGACGTGTCGTGTCTGCGCGAACAGGGTGCGCAGAGGTACGCAAATACATACGTTGACAGGCAGGTAGGAGAGAAAATTAAAACGCTCGGACCGAGCGTTTTGATTGGACGAACATTTCTTGGTCCTACACCTTCCACAGAATATATAAATACAGATAAATACATTTAGACCACTTAACTTAATGACTGCTATCAGGATGTGAAGAGACTTTCAACCAGAATAACAAAAAATGTTTCTGAAGACAATCACCTATGATACCTTTAATATTGGGGGCATCCAATTTATGTGACATTTTTGATTTTTAAAGTAACACAATAGTTACTTTCACTGCAATTAGTTACTTTTATGAGGATGTAACTCAGTATTTGTGAGAAGTAACTAGTAACTATAACTAATTACTTTTTTAAAGTAATGTGCCCAATTCTGTTAACAACACACTTATATATGTGACCATGGACCACAAAAGGGTCCATTTTTCGGAATTAAGATTTATACATCATCTGAAAGCTGAATAAATAATCTTTCCATTGATGTAGGGTTTGTTAGGATAGGACAACATTTGGCCGAGATACAACTATTTGAAAATCTGGAGTCAAAAATATCAAAATACTGAGAAAATCACCTGTAAAGTTGTCCAAATGAAGTCCTTAGCAATGCATATTACTAATCAAAAACGAAGTTTGGATATATTTACAGTAAGAAATTTACAAAATATCTTCATGGAACATGATTTTACATGATTTTTTAAAAATCAATCATTTTGACCAATATAATGTATTTTTGGGTATCGTATAAATATACCTGTGCTACTTATGACTGGTTTAGTGCTCCAGGGTCACATATTTTATTCAACAGTTCTTTCTGGTCCTTGAATCTGATTGGCTCCAGCCGTTTCACTGTTTGTATTTCTCACAGCGAGTGTCATGGCAGATGCCCAAATCCACTATAATTTTATAAATAATACTGTTTTTGTGTCACGGAATGTAGTTTTAAGAGGTTTTTTTAGGCGAGTATGTACTTGTTTAGACTTCAACTATGCGCTTCATTAATAAATAAAACATCTATTTGTAAATTTGCTTTGACATTTTCAGAGATGTGGGCTACAGGGAGTCATTAATCTATTATTTGTTCCAGAGCAAATAGTTTTGGCTGAGGGCAAAATCTCGTCATGTTATATTTTATGTAACTTCAATGCCGTATATCAGAGCGCTGCCTTTGTGCTTTTGACTGAATTGTAAATGTATCACAGTTTCCACAAAAATATTGGGTGGCACAACAGTTTTCAACATTGATAATAATCAGAAATGTTTCTTGAGCAGCAAATCAGCATATTAGAATGATTTCTGAAGATCATGTGACACTGAAGACTGGAGTAATGATGCTGAAAATACAGTTTTGATCACAGGAATAAAATACATTTTAACATATATTCACACAGAAAACAGTTTTTTAAAATTGTAATAATATTTTTTACTTAATATTATTTAAATAAATGTATTTATATTGGACTATTTGTTATAATCTCTTTATTTATGATACTTTTAATTTAAAAAAATGTATGCAGACTGGGCAATTTTCACTACAGTGAGATTCATCAAGATTAATTTGAATTACAAAAAAACTAATGATTTGCACACAAATCTTGATAGTACAAAAAGTATGCTTCATTTACGAACTATTATTATTATCTCTATTGCTTTAGAGGCATTCAATTAGGTCTGCATGAAGTCTGAACGCCTGTCTTTCACACATTCACACATCTCTTTTTAAATTAATGCTTTCAGATAGCAATTAGCATAATTTTAACAATATGTAAATGCTGTTCAGAGAATTCCACACTCAGACTATGTGAAACTGCACAGATTGTGTGTGGGCCGCGCTATATGCATTTTAAACACCTACTGTAGCTAAATTGAATAAGATGACTTGTGTTTTTAATCTGAATTGATTAGATACAGTATAAAGCAGATGAGCATTTGCTCTTCCCAGGCTCTCTCTGCCAGAAGTCCAGCGTGTCTTTGGGTTAGTGTGCGCTAATGCAGTTGTGATGTTTCTTTGGCTTCCACCGGCACACAATCTCATTTATATTTTGGTGAGTGTGCAAATCTCACCAGCGTTACTGTAGTTATCATCCGCCGGCTCAGCATGTATCGGCCTCCTCCTGCAGATTAACAACCTGTGCCAGAGGTTTAGAGGGCTTTTTGTGGGTTCTGGCATGAAACAGTGCCAATTCAATTCATAGAGAGAGAGATAAAGCTGCAAAATATATAACGTGTCCATCCTGAGTGTGTTTTGTGGTGGGAATTTCCGCAGGAATTACCTTGGATTTTATATATTCATTTAATGCATTTTATTTAAGTGATTTTCTACAGAGCTGCAAGTTTCATGTCTCATAACTCTCAGCACATTTACTTCAAATACACGAAAATAATTTAAACTCTAATCAATATTTTTAATGCACTGCATTAATTTGCTTATTTGGTATTTTGAAGCTGGAAGCTTGCTTTTCCCACAGGATTAAAAAAGTGACTTTTTATCTCACAATTTTGACATCTTTCCTTCGAATTCTGAGGTAAAATTCAGAATGTCAAGATATAAACTCAGATTTAAGGGGAAAAAGTCAGAATTGTGAGATCTAAACTCAGAATTATGAGAAAAAAAGTCTGTGAGAATTGTGAGATAAACTCTGAATTAAGGGCAAAAGTCAGGATTGCAAAATATAAACTCAGAATTCGGAGAAAAAAATCTGAATTGCTAGATATGAGCTCATAATTAAGAGAAAACGTCTGAATTGCAAGATATGAACTCGGAATTGAGAATAAAAGTCAGAACTGTGAGTTTTTATCTGACAGTTCTCAGTTTATATCTCAGACTTTTCTTTATCAGAATTGCACGTTTATATCATGCGATTATAAAAAAAATCTGAATTGTGAGATAAGTCACATTTACCTTTTTAATTTTCTTTTTACACTTTGGTAGAAAAAAGCTTAAATAATAAGCAATAATATCTAAATACACCCAACATGCATGTACAAAAATAACTAAATGTGGGCCAACTTCATGCTATATAAACTATTTAGAACCTAATCAGTCTAAGGGCACATTACAGAAGCCTTTAACACTGTTCTGCATGAAAAATTGTCCAATTACTGCATGCAAATATGGCAAAAAGTCTTCATATATGACATTTTGTCATGGAACTGTCATTGCATTGATGTGTCACGACTTGATTACCGTGGTAAAGTGGCCGATTACTCACCGCACCTCTAGTGTGACATCGTCTTCACCAGCACTACTGTTCATAATCACATCATCATGCAATACATAAGAGTGCTTTGCTATTCAAATGCAACAGTTACTGCATTGGTCACGAAAAACCAGCGAATGCCAGAAGACAATATGAGAAAAGTGCATAAATAAGAGCGTTTAATAGCTAAAAGCTTTTCTGATTCAAGGTTCTGACGTGATAATTCAGGCCTTTCAGGTTTGGACGCTGCAGTGATCAGTCGTTTGTCTATGTGTGCTTTACCTCAGTCTGGTTTTAATTGTTCTTTAGGTGGCGTTTATGAAAGCAGTGTGTTCAGAGCTCTTTTAAGAGTTGATCTGGAAAAACACAAACAATACAGCATCTGTTTCTAGGCCTTAGGTTAAATTATGGAAAGATTAGAATAGACGCGGCCTCCCACTGGACTTATTATTAACGGCACACTAAAGACACACCATTATACGATTCCACACGCGCTCAAGACTTTCCATCTTTGCTTACAACCCGGGAAAGTTCAGCTCACACACAGAAAACAAACTACCTGCTTTCAGACTCAGCAGTACTATGGTAAAATTATGGTAGTGCCATGGTTCTTTAATATTAGTTACTGTAGTATGCACCACGATGCTGAATGATTACCATATTCACATAACACTTACTAACAAAGTACTGTGGCAGTACCATGGTAAAATGATCGCATTAGATGCTAATACTATGGTACTTTAATATTTACCATGATACGTGTCAAAAACTTGGTAATACCATCCTTTTCTGGAAGTTTATTGTTTTTCACCTTGAATTTACAAAAAGTACAGAGGCAGCACCATAGTAAAATGATGGTATCAGATGATAATACCATGGTACTTGTCAAAAGCATGGTATTACCATTGTTTCCTGAGTTTATTATTTTCACTTTGAATTTAAATAAATAAACTACAGTAGCGGTACTATGGTAAAATGATGGTATCAGATGTCAATACCATGTTACTTGTACAAAAGCATGGTAATACCATTGAATTTATGGTAATACCACCTTGAATTTATGAAAACATACAGCGGCAGTACCATGATAAAATGATGGTATTAGATGCTACCATGGTATACATGACCAAGATCATGGTAATACTATAATTTCTTGAAGTTTATTGCTTTTTACCTGGAATTTACAAAAGCATACTGTGACAGTACCATGGTAAAACTGTGGTAACGCCATGGTTCCTTCATACAGTATGTACTATGGTACTGAATGATTATCATATTCATATAAGACTTGAAAATTACTTATGAAAAAGTACTGTAGCGGTACTATGGTACAGTGACAGCAGCAAATGCTAATACAATGACACTTTAATATGAACCATGGTATATGCCCAAAAAACATGGTAAGTTTAATGGTTTTCGGCTTTAAGTGACAAAAACACTACGGTAATAGCATTGTAAAATGATAGTATGCCATGGTTCTCCAAGGTGCTGTCAACCTGCTAAAATGATGTTACCAGATGGTATGTTAGCCTCAAAGAATACCATGGTATGGGTGAATGTGATTTCACCAAGTGCAAAATATTCCTGGATCAACATCCTTGTTGATCCTGAAACAACATTTCAAGCAACCAATCAGAATTGAGTGAGAAGTTTACAGGAAATGTCAGTTTTAGCATTATAGCCAGAGTTAGGTGCTTCTGCACCCTTGTTATTCAACTATCTTTTTTTTCTTCTTCTGATTTTAGGGATAGATTATGGATAGGGGCAGGTTTAGGGGTAAGGATAGGGTTAGGTCTCTGTTTTTGGACAATAATACTGAACCAGGATCAACAAAAGATGTTGATCCAGGAATATATCTTATCATATCCATGGTATCACCATATTAGCCATATTTGCGTCTTACCTCCATGGCCGTAGCCAGCTATGAGGTCACCGAGGTCCGGACCTCGGTAAATTTTTCATGTTCAAAAATAAAATTTGTTCTCTGAATGACTGATTTGCTGTTTAAAACTCCTCATATGAATGTCTGCATGTATAATTCAGTTTAGACAGTTTGCAAAAATGTTTAGTATCCGTGGAATGAAAATGATCGCTACGAGATGCTGCGGAGTGAACAAGTCTTGAGAGAGTTGTGTGTGAAGGCGCGGACACAACCTCCGTGTTGCCAGATCCAGCTATTATAAGTTTTTTTTTGACTTGTCTTTTCCACTTAATTTGACACTTTAGAAAGTTAATTAAGTGGGAAGTTGCAGTTTAGGGTTAGCGATATCTTTATCTTATCTTATTTTCAAAACATTTGAAATACTTTGGTTTATTTTTATTTATTTTTCAGATTTAGTTTGTTTTAATAGCAATACCTGGCAACACTGCATTGCCGGCACTTAAACTGACAGCAGTCAAATAGCCCATGGACAGGTTATTGCTGACAGGATAGCACATTCGGTAAGGGAAACGAAAAAAAAAAAACATGATTATATTATCTGTCAGAAACTTTAGCATTTAAGTACTCAGATCTGTAGAACAGGTTACAGAATAAAATTAAATAGCCTATGCAAACACTAGCCATGAAGAAGTCTACGCTATGTCATTCAATATAGTAGTTAAATTTTCACAAATTCATGGTAAAAAGATTTATAAGAGCACTAGACAAAGTTATCATCTATACAACAATTACTATTAATGAAAACTATAACAGTAATATTGTTGCATGAATAATAAGCAACTGATAGAATTATCCACCCCATAGTAAAGTATTAATACATTTTAATGCAAAAAATGTGATTTAAAAATTATCATCCCTCCAAAACTATCTTTCACAAACATCTACATGCCTGTCTCTTTTAAAGTGTTTAAAGTGTATATAATGAGTTGTATTTGTAGGGGTTTTTATAGCACAATTCTTTACCACCCCCCCCCCCCCGGACCTCACTAATTTTCAAAGCCTGGCTACGGCCATGCTTACCTCTTTACCCTGATGATCTGGTCTCTCATGGGCTTTATATCTTGGAAGCTTTGCTGGTTGACCAGGCTGTAGACCAGGATGAAGCCCTGGCCGTTCTTGATGTAGAGATCCCGCATGGACGCGAACTGCTCCGTCCCAGCCGTGTCCAGGATCTCCAGCACCGACGGCGACGAATCCACCTCGATCTCCTTGCGGTAGAAGTCTTCGATGGTCGGGTCGTACTTCTCGATAAAGGTCCCGGTCACGAACTGCACCGTGAGAGCGGATTTCCCGACCCCTCCGCTTCCCAGAACCACAACCTTATACTCGCGCATTGCGCACGGATCCGAAGCGACGTGACGCGCGTAATGGAAGCAGCTAACAGTGTCTAAACCGATCAGATGCGACGGGAAACTTGCCTTGAATATCGCAGAAGTCGAGCAGACGCGGAGCCATGGCTGGCTGTGTTACAACACTCACCATAGAGACAAATAACAGAGGCGCACAAAGAGCCAATGCGCTGACTTCATGGCATCTCTAACCGCCTAGAATAGCCAGAACCCAACAGCTGCTTGAAGAAAGAATCTTTTAAAAGCCTGCCCGATGCATCTGCGTGCATTTTAGGTTATAAAAACGCCTCGCGTCCCGTCAAGACGAGCATGAAGGCGTCACGCGTCCCCTCCGAGCGTCATTTGGAGATGCTGCTGCATTCCAGAATAGCTATTCTGCATCTTCCAGCATCCTCAACCGCCATACTCTCGGGTGGAGACCTTCTGAAGCCAGACCACACCGTCTCCACTCGAGGATAGGAGTTATATTGCGGGATTGATGCGGTGGGCGATCAATGGACGCGGAGGAGCGCTGTAAGCCACGCCCTCTTGTCTTAATAAGGCTATGGTGAATGCAGTGGGCGGGATTTCCGCTTTTAAGTGCGACGCGAATGGTTACAGCGCCAGCTGAGCGACCAATGAGGGGCGGCGGCAGGGAGCTTGTCGATAATGACGCTGGGGATGCTGTTCCTATGGCAACAGCGCATCGCCTGCATCAGCACCTGAAATAGAAAGCAACAGGGATGCGGCCATTGTGTGCGATGGAGGCTGGAAGTCTGCAGTGGTTCATAAGTATCTGAATACTTGAATACCTGAATGCCATTCGTTAGATTAGTGGATGCTCTTGCATGTTCTGCTTTGATAAAGTCACTTAATCTTCTTTTTTTTTTTTTAAACACTGCATCTATTTTTTATTTCAAACTGATCAGATGTTTTGATTGAATAGTGTGCGCGCTTAATACGAATAAAAGTTGCATTTTTTTTTAAAACGTTATCCAATACAATGACATTTATACATTTTTAAGCATGTCTTTATGTAATCTACAGGGTTGTGCAGTTCTTACCTCTTAATAAATTATCCATCTCCACACGTCAGGCCTACAGCTTTCATCAGAAAGCAACAGCAGACATGAAGCTGGCTTGAGTTACATCAGTGGTAAATCATATCTATAATGCATCAGCAGTTCACCAAGTATAAATCCAAGTGAGTCTTGTACAAAGAACAATATATGAAATGAAATTAACGATGTTACAACAAAGTGCATTGATTTAGGGACTAGTTCAGCCAAAATGGAAAAATCAGTCATTATTTGTTCACCATAATGTCTTTTCCAAACCTGTGTGCTTTATTCTTCCATGCAACACAAATCAGAATTGGTTGGTCATTGTTTTGCATGCAATTACAATCAATGTACTGAGGCTTTCACACTTCAAAATAGACCATAAATGTAACAAAAACATGTAAACAATAGGTAACACTTTATTTTAAGGTGTCCATGTTACATGTACTTAATATTATAATAACAAAAAAATATGCATAATTACATGCAAGTGACCCTAAACCAAACCCTAACCATATAGTAAGTACATGCAGTTAATTAATATTACTCAGTACTTAAAGGTATAATTACACTGTAACAAGGACACCTTAAAATAAAAAGTGTAACCAAACAATATAAAACTATTAAAATTAATTTTTGCATTGACTATTCAAATTTTATTGTAAGAATTAACTTATATAGCTTGTCTAAATTCACTATCATAACTAGAGTGTACAGTAGACTTGCACAACTAATACAAGACCACTATTTTAAATTATTCATGAAAAATGCCATGGTATTCATGTCACAGTAATGTTCTACCATGGTAAGATGATGGTATCAGATGATAATGGTTTGGTATTGAATGATAACAATATTCATATAACATGGTATCACAATTACATACAGCATTTTATCAGTAAAAAACAATTGGAAACAGTCTGGAGACAGCAAATTTCATAAAAAAAATGCATTTTCACTTTGTCAATAAATAATAATAATAATAATAATAATAATAATAATAAAATAATATGTATAAAATAAATGCTAACTGAAATAAAATCTAAAAAATTATTTGACAAGGTGACATTTCTTATTTTATCTTCACTTATATACAGTATATTATATAAGTACAGTATATCTATCTATCTATATACTAAAAATGACAATGAAATAATGAAAAAAAAATAGAAACATGAAATAAACAAAATTACTAAAATTTTACCTGAAATTTAAATGAAGAGGAAAAATATAAAAGAATAAATAACTCATAATATTAATAAAAACTAACGTATAATAGCACTGGTCGACAACAGAACAGTGCAAAATGTGGATAGAAACTTGGCTACTCAAAAAAAAAAAAAAAAAAAAAAAAAAAAAAAAAAAAAACCATGGTAGAATCCCCAAACCAATGTATTACCACGGTACTCATAGTTTCACACACGATCATGCAAATGAAATGCAATCAAGCACTGAAAAAAACAAAAACAAACCTGTTCTTTTTTTTTCTTTCTTTATTCATTTTGTCTCAATAGATTTTACACTATTTTTCTGGAACCAAAAACATTTGACTATATGACATAAAATAGCACATAA
>JAFVLL020013350.1:0-19683 GCA_021397915.2 Tor tambroides | reverse complement strand
ATTTTTGCCCTTACCTAAGCCACATACCTTCTATGTAGATATCAGAGAACAATTTAAAATATTGTATCAATGCATTCTATGGCACCTTTAAAATGAACGGAGACTATCTTGTGTTTTTCAGGGGCTCGAGCACCCACGGGATCAGCGCCTATGCTCCTGGTGCAAAAATTCAAGCAGCTCGGCTTTGTTTGATGGCTTGTGACCATCCATCTTCCTCTTGATCACATTCCAGAGGTTTTCAATGGGGTTCAGGTCTGAATATTGGGCTGGCCATGACAGGGTCTTGACCTGGTGGTCCTACATCCACACCTTGATTGACCTGGCTGTGTGGCGCAGAGCATTGTCCTGCCTGATTCAAGTCTTACTGAAGTACCCCAGATCATCACCGATCCTCCACCAAATTTCACAGTGTGTGCGAGACACTGTGGCTTGTAGGCCTCTCCAGGTCTCTGTCTAACTATTAGACGACCAGGTTTGGGCAAAGCTGAAAATTATAATCCTTAGGGTGTTTTGCAAACCTCAGCCTGGCTCTTCTTTGCTTCTTATTGATGAGGGTTTTTTTTTTTTTTTTTTTTTTTGTAGCTTTGCCCTGCCCCTAGGAACCTGTTTCGAACCGTCTTCACCATGCACTTCACCCCAGCTGGCGTTTGCCATTCATTTTGTAGGTCACTTGATGTCATCTTATGGTTTTTTTATGAGCTGGCAGTCATCCCTGTCAGTGGAGAGTTGTTTTCACCCTCTGCCGGTCTGTAGCTTTGTTGTCTCTAATGTCTGCAGTTTGACCTTGTTCTTACCGCTGTCTTTGAAATTTTAAGGATGGAAGCAGCCTTAATTTCAGTGTTTCCCAAGCACATTCACTGGCTTGATGAAATGACCAATCGTTAATTGGTAAAGGCACTATTTGCTGCTGCCAACTGTCAGCGTTCTGAGACTCACACATGCACATTGGCTCATCTAGCCTTAAAAATAAGCTTTTTAATGCTATTTGAGCATAAGAATCAACATTTACGAGACAGTTGTTATCAGATTTCATTTGTGTTTTCTAATATGAAATTTAAGTTTGGCGAACAGCTTTGGAGAATTTGATGTTTGTTTCAAAGAGTTAGGAGCTGTACTTGCATGATTGAAAAGACTGCCAGAGAGGCATTTCAAAGATGGCCACAGAGTGAAATGACTTGCCTTAAAAGGACTTAAAAGGAGAAAGAGAGTTGCATCACTACCATAGACTTCTACTGGAGACTGAGAATGTGGAAGTAGCATGCACTGGAGCAAACAATAATTTCAAACACTGAACAGTTTCAGAGCTAAACCCCAATAATTCCATTGTTTCCAAAGTACCCTGTCAAGTTGAAAATGTATCTCATATATATATATATATATGTTTGTGTGTGTGTGTGTGTGTGTTTGTGTATTGGTTTTTGTGGTTTACGGGGACAAAATTTGTTTAATGACATGGGTATGACAGAGGTATTACAATTTGAAGGTGGTTTATGAGGGCACTGCCTATGTCCCTGTAATTCAAAAAGCTTAAAAAACATACTAAATGGCGTTTTTTTGAAAATCTAAAAATGCACAAAGGTTCCTGTAAGGGGTAGGTTTAGGTGTAGGGTTGGTGTAGGGCAATAGCCCATACAGTTTGTACGGTATAAAAACCATTACGCCTATGGAGAGTCCCTGTAAACCACAAAACAAACATGTGTGTGTGTGTGTGTGTGTGTAAAAAAAAAATAAATAAAAAAAAAATAAAAAAAAACAACACCTTTATTAACATTATAATTGACCCTCAAGGAACATATTAAAATAATAAGAAAAATCCATGTCATGACCCCTTTAATGTTAACTCTATGGTCCTTCTCTGTTTTATTTTGTTGTTGTTTCTTTTTTACTTTGTCCTTTCTCCACTTCCCTCAGGGAATTATTGACATGTGGTTGCTCAGGCTTTGGAAACGACTGATGCGTGTCCAGACCCGCTCTTAAAACTTGTAGTGATGACTCTATGGAAAAGTTCACAAATATACACACTGGCGAGCCTCACACCACAACATTCATGCAAGCCTTTACATAAGTTGCATGCAGACTGCAATGGCTAAAAGCTTTGTTCATCTACTACACTGTTTTGTTCATAAACATTCTAACATTTTTGCAAACTCTTGTCATCAGGCATCCTCACACAAATGCTTCTCTCCAAACACCATCAGTATTGTTTCATTGCCACCCCTTGAGGTTTTTAACAAGCACACATTAACCAAACCATTAGTTTCTGTCTTTGCCAAGGCACAGAATGTGCTGGCAGAGCCCGACAGAGCTTTAAACAACTTTCAAGTCAACATGAAATCAAAATTGATTCCATTGCAACACTCTCATAAGGAAGCGTTACTCTTTTATCATGAACTCTGAAATGTCTATGGAAGCCTGTTTCCATCACTGAATAAAAAATAAAAAAGGTAGCTGTGACTTTTCATCGTACAATTCAGACTTTTTTCAGAATTGCATAATATAAACTCAACTGTCAGGACTGCATGAAAACAATTCTGAGAAATAAACTCGTAATTCTCAGAAAAAAGTCAGAATTGTGAGAAAAAGTCAGAATTGGAAGTTTATATCTTTACATTTTTATTTCTCAGAATTGTGCATTAATATCTCACAATTATGTCTTTATAACATGCAATTGCATGTTAGAATTACAAGAAGTAAACTTGCAATTGCAAAAAAAGGCAGAATTGTGAGATAAAAAGTTGCAATTACCTTTTTTATTTTTTAAATGGTGGGGGAAATAGGCTCCTTAAAACGTCACTTCAATAAAAAAAAAAAATAATAAAATAAAAAATAATATATATATATATATATATATATATATATACACACACACACACACACACACACACACACAAGTGAACTTATAGATTAACTGTTAGTTTACTAGTTATATGCTTCTAACCCACTTTTTCATTTATGAAAGTACAATTTGAAGGATTCTCTCAGCAAACTACTAGTGAAAAAAAAAATTATACTGAAATTATACTTGCAAATTTAGTTTAAATGAACTTACCATCTCACTCACAGTTTACTACTGTATATATTATTTTTGTACATTATGTACTACTGGGTTACAACTATTCATTTTTACACTTGAACCTTTGTACACTACCAGTGGCTCCACCCATGCATTATTTACTTTAAACAATTCCACCCAAAGCTGACTTGTTACTGTAAATTTGAGCATAAGTTTATAAGATGTATGTAAAACATATCCCGCAGTACTGGCTCAAAGAAGCCAATATGTGTGAGAAAAAAAGAAAAAAAAAAACTTAAATACTTTTTTAAGTATATCTCAATCAAAAGATTAAGGATAAATTTAGGGCAAATATACTTAAACTTTTCTGTTTATACTTGTCAGTATAAGCCATGTTTACTTAAGTATAATTTTGTTATATCACTGGTAATTACATAAAAAGTAGACTGAAAAAATATTATCTTATTTTTAGTTTATAGTATACTTAAACATTTAACACACAATAAAAAAAAATGTACTAAACCTGCATAAAAGTAATCAATTCTATTTCAGTTATAATCCAAACCTTTAGACTTGAATCTTACAGTTCTTGAACTCATTCAGCAATTAGCACCTCAAAAAGTGTTACAACACAGGTTTGACGTCAGTGATGTCAAGAATCATTGGCTCTCGTGTGTTTTGGGACCAATTGCGACATGCCAAAGTTAGTATTTATCTTTTTGAAAGATGTTAGCCCTTATGAGACTATCATGTTCTATTTGCTTTATTAATACATGTTCCTAATCTTATCGTGAATCATACATAAGTGCACAAACAAATTTGACCTTACATTTTCTGTCAATTATACCGTAACCCTTAGAAATGAGTCACATTACAGAAATGCATGTGCTTTATTCCACAGTCCCGCTGATGATGAACTAGAGTGGTGTGGTTGTTAAATGTCATGTAAATCTTTCAGGGTGCTAATATAAGAGCCCCAGTGGGCCGATAAACAGCAACATTCTGTGTTCTCATATGAGCTTCATTCAACAGCTGCACTGGAGTCGACAGCTTCAGGGGGGTTTAAATACACTGTGAATTCTCCTCAAGGTCTAAGCCATTGTTCCTACACTGACATGTGAAGTGGTTACGCTCCATGTTTATGCTTGTATAACAAACATGAGGTCTGTCATCTGAAACACTCACACATCCACAGATGGCGTGTTCCAGTGGTGTCTATAGCTCTTTGATGAGGTCAGACTGAAGCCAAAGCAGGTGTTTTATCTATCATGTAACGAGTTTCTTAAAGGGGCCATGACATGGATTTCTTTTTTTTTTATTTTAATATGTTTTTTGAGGTTCAATTATAACTTTTTTTTTTCACAATAAAAATAAAAATTGGAGAAAAAAAAAGACTTGAAATTTTTTTATTTTCAACCCTCATTCTGACCCTTTGTTTGAAATTATCAGTTTTTAAGAGGAGGCTTCTTTAAAGGGATAGTTCACCCAAAAATAAAAATTCTTTCATAATTTGCTCACCCTCAAGTTGTTCCAAACCTGTATGAGTTTCTGTCTTCTGTTGAACTCTAAGAAGATATGTTGAAGAACACTGGTAACCAAACAGTAGCCATTGACTTTCATAGCATAGAAGTCAGTGGCTACTGGCAACTGTTTGGATAATATATTTTAAAGAATTTTAGTATTTTACATTCCACAAATGACAGAAACTCGTACATGTTTAGAACAACTTGGGGGTGAGTAAATAATCACAAAATTTTCATTTATGGGTTAACTATCCCTTTAAGGCTTGTCAATAACAGGCCACTGTTATGATTGGAAGTCATTGCACAGAAAACAATATCAATGTCCTCTTGCGACTGCACGCAAGTAAAACATTATCAATTTGAAACTGCCAATTACATACAAAGCACTATGAAATCATTTGCTTACAGTTTGCAATGCAACTGCTGTCAGATCCAGTACTGCTTCATCTTTCGTCAAAGTTTCTTTGCAAAACTCTCCAATATAATGTGCCTCATTCTGCAGTCAAATGCTCTGAACAAACATATAGTCCTCTGACATGATCCAGAATGCCATTAAAACAATTCATCCACTTGTTCCTGATACTGGAATCCATCTAAAATATGCACAGAGATGCAAAGGAGATGTTTAAAGCTATGTCTACGTTAATCCGTATACATTTGAAAAGGCTATCTTTTCCGTACACAATAAAACTGAATTTTGCTAATATACTGAGCTTTTTGAAGACATTCTTCCAAGTTTATAAATTTGAGAATGCCATTTTCAAATTATATAAAAAGGCAGTCGCTGAAACCACTTCATTCTTTTCCATTGTTGGGGAAAGTTACTTTTAAGTCAAGTCAGTTCAAGTCACCTTTATTTATATAGCACTTTTAACAATACAGATTGTGTCAAAGCAGCTTTACAGTATTAAATAGGAAAATAGTCTGTCAATAATGCAGAAGGACAATAGTAAACACTCATTTTTTTTCAGTTAAAGGCAGTTCATCATTGAATTCAGTGATGTCATCATCCAGTTCAGTTCAGTTTAAATAGTATCTGTGCAATCAAGTCGACAATATCACTGGAAATTAAGTGTCCCCAACTAATCAAGCCAGAGGCAACAGCGGCAATGAACCAAAGCTCCATCGGTGACAGAATGGAGAAAATATCCTTGGGAGAAACCAGGCTCAGTCGGGGGGTCCAGTTCTCCTCTGGCCAGACGAACTAGCAGTTTGTGCAGAGGACTCATCTGGTTCCGGTGGTCTTGTCCCGATGGCCGTCTAGGTGATGAGGTCTTCATTGGGGATCTGTCTCTGGGGCTTATGTAGTTGTCCTGATCTCCACTGACATTCATTTAAAAGCAATGCATTACAAATTTTGCTTTACTCTATAAAAACCACACTCCAGTGGTTTGAGTCTTACCTCTCAGATAGGTCCTTCATGGTATCTTGGAGAGGTGAGGTATCCAAGTTGAAACATCTAACTACTGGGGTGCCTCGGGGATCAGTTCTTAAGGCACTTCTCTTCTCTGTCTACATGGCATCACTAGGTTCTGTCATTCAGAAACATGGCTTTTCATATCACTGCTATGCTGATGACATTCAACTCTACCTCTCTTTCCATCCTGATGATCCGATGATAGCTGATCGCATTTCAACATGTCTAACAGACATTTCTTGCTGGATGAAGGACCATCACCTTCAACTCAACCTTGCCAAGACAGAACTGCTTGTGGTTCCATCAAACCCATCGTTTCATCACAATTTCACCATCCAGTTAGGCACATCAACCATTTCTCCTTCAAAAACAGCCAGAAACCATGGAGTTATGATAGATGATCAGCTGACTTTCTCAGACCACATTGCTAAAACTGCCCGGTCCTGCAGATTTGCTTTATTCAACATCAAGAAGATCAGGCCCTTTCTTTCGGAACATACTTCTCAACTCCTTGTTCAGGCTCTTGTTCTATCCAGACTTGACTGTTGCGATGCTCTTTTGGCAGGTCTTCCAGCCAGTTCTATCAAACATTTACAATTAATCTAGAATGTGGCAGCAAGATTAATTTTTAATGAGCCAAAAAGAATGCACGTCACAACTCTGTTTATCAATTTGCACTGGCTACTAATAGCTGCTCGCATAAAATTCAAGGCATTTTTTTTTTGCCGAGAAAACCACCATTGGCTCTGCACTCCTTTACCTAAATATCTTACTTAAGACTTATGTGCCCTCTAGAAGATTGCGTTCTGCAAGTGAACATCGCTTTATTGTGCCATCCCAAAGAAGCACAAAATCTCTTTCACGGACTTTTAAATGAAATATGCCCTCCGGAATGACCTGCCCAACTCAATCCAAGCAGCTGAATCCTTAAACATCTTCAAGAATCAGCTAAAAACACATTTCTTCCATCTTTATTTGACCCTCTAAATCTAGCACTCTCTATTCTAATTCTATTCTTAAAAAAAAAAAAAAAACTAACACTATCTTTTCTAATCTTTTTGTATTCTATCTGTTTGTTTTCTTTTTATTTATTATACAGTTAACAAAAGCAAAAAGGCCTCTAACACTAGCTTGCTCTATTCTTTTTCTATTCTATCTGTTTTCTTTTTATTTATTAAATAATTAAAAAAAACAACCTTGCTACGTGTATGGCGTTAAGCTAACTGAGACTTGTTATAGCACTTGCATATCATTGCTCTTTTGCTGATTTTGATTGCTTCCATTGTCGCTTTGGATAAAAGCGTCTGCTAAATGACTAAATGTAAATGTAAATGTAAAAAGTAACTAATTGCATTATTTAGTTTTGTTTAATGGAAAGTAATACATTATGATACTTTTGTGTTAATTTTTGTCACCTGGCTTGCTAATTTGTTTTTTAATTAAAAAAATAAATACATTTTTGGCCCTTTCACACCAAAAGTGAAATCAATAAGCCTCAGACTGAAGGAAGTGCTGAAGAGAGGTGTCAGTGAATAAATGGAAAAACAAAGTAACTTGCATTACTTATTCCAAGAAGTAACTCAGATATTTTGTTGCAATTTAAATAATGCAGTACTTTACTAGTTACTTGAAAAAAGTAATCTGATAATGTAACTTGCATTACTTGTAATGTGTTAACCCCTCTTCTCTTCGGATAGGTTAGTTTTGTTGATAGTTGGTCAGTCAAGTCCAACAAGCACTATTTTAAAGCTATACGTATCGGGTAACATTCACTCGTACACCCTTGTAAATACAGCACAGGAACAGCGATCTGTTTTAAGTGTTCACATCAAAAAGAACAGTTAAAAATAAGTAAGTTTTCATGTGTCCTTAAATCCACCCTTCTGTTTAACTAATCAAGCTCTTGTAAAAACTAACCTAAAGACGAAAAAATTATGTTTTACTGCTAAACACATTTGCACTGTTTTGGTTTTACAAGAAAGCACAAAGTGAACATGTGCTTGTCATGCTAAAAAGTGAATGTTTGTCTTCCTTTGTTTTAATCATAAAAAATGCGACACCCACAGTTCCATCATTCTAAATCACAGGCCACAGAGGATAATGAAAAGCACAGTGGTGAGGACACTTCACTGGAACGGAAAGGGAGTATGTCCTCATTTCACAAACCCACTACAGAAAAACTGATTTACTACAACACTGCTGCAATACAAAAACACACAGCTTCTTAGACAAACATATTTACATGTATGCAAACAGTTTAACAGTAAGCTTTTACAGTTTTACATTTATTTATTTATTTATTTTATTTTTTTTTTTTTTATTAAGTAAACCCATGCTGAAATATGCTGAAATCCCTTTTATGAGATAAGCTTCTGTAATTAAGTACTCTACTTTCCTACACTACAACTAATTTTAAATATGGTCAAGGTCCTGTGACTTAAAAGTTAAAATTTAGCTTCATTCCTCTGTCCAGTATATCCAACTTTTGAACCAAACCTACAACCTTGGTCTAAATCCTTGGTCTTGGTTCCTCCTGAAGTCTTTTTCTCATCCACATAATATTCTATAGGGAGTTTTATTTTGTCACCTATGACTTACTCTCTTGAAGAATCCATTATGCAATCATATTTCCCACGTAGGTTTGCAGATGCTGGATTCTATCCCGGTTTCTCAGTCGAAAAGGCTATATTTTTCTTTCCCGATACTTTCCTTTTGACATACTATTGTTATACTGTCTTAATGCTGCTTTGGAACAATATGCATTGTAAATACATCTCAAGAAATTCTCATATCAATCAGTGAGTACTTTGTGTACTCTAGTGCCACTTAAAACAAACAAACAAACAAAACAAAACAAAAAAAAAAAAAACTCCCACTAAAATTAGGACATTAAAGTCATAATATTTTGAGAATAGAGTTGAAATTACCAGAACAAAGTCATACCAATATGAGATTAAAGTTGTATTTTTTTGAGAATAAGGTCATAGTATTTTGAGATTTTCACATTCATTAACTTTATTCACACAATATACTTTATTCTCAAAATATTACAATGATTAGTCTTATCTACAACTTTATTCTCAAAATATTACAACTTTAATCTCACATTACTACAACTTTATTCTTTGCAATTTTGACTTTATTCTCAAAATATTATGATTTGAATCTTGTAATCTTAGATTGTTTTATTTAATTTTTACATGGCAGTAAAACGGCATTGTAACTCTAAAACAAAATGAAATGTCAAAATTACTAATTTCAAACAATATATAAAAGCAGATTTTTTATATTTTTTGATAAAAATAATAATAAGAGACAGTTGTCTGGGCTTTATTGTGAATCTGATTGTATAAAAGACAGTTTTCATAATTTGTGGGGGGAAAAAAAACCCTCAAGATGAGCAACTTGATGTAAACACAAACTTACAGTGTTGTAGCATCATTGAGGGAGCGCTTTGTACAGTATTCATCTTCAGTAACCAATCAAACCACAAAGCACCACCCAAAATGCCACGGTAACCAATCGCACAATAAAATATGAGAAGTCATGCAATTATTGTTTTCATAATTAATCACTGTTGTCACTTCTGAATACGGAAGTACTCTAGCCCATCCCGACGTCCCAGAATACTGTATGTCAAGCTTGTTAAGGAGAAGTTGTGCAATGTGTGCATAGAGGACAATGACCAAATTTCAGAACAAAAAGCTAATGTATCTACATTAAAGTACGTAAATTTAAATTCAAAATTAAAGCGCTTTAATTTTTGAACTGCGCCTTAACATTTCCTGAAGTCCAACCAATCTAATCTTGTTTGCTGGCTTTAAAGGGTACCTATTGTGGCCCTTTTTACAATATGTGATATAAGTCTCAGGTGTCCCTAAAATGCGTTTGTAAAGTTTCAGCTCAAAATATCCCACAGATCATTTATTTTATCACTTTGAAAATGCCTGTTTCGACTGGAAGCAGAAGCATGCTGTTTTTGTGCTTGTCTCTTTAAATGCAAATGAGCTGCTGTTACAAACCCCCTTTACTAGAATAGGGCTGTGCCTTTATAGCTCCTATCTCAGATGAAAAGTGAAAAAAAGTGAAAGTCATGACATATTGTCAGGTATGGTGACCCATACTCGAAATTAGTGCTCTGCGTTTAACCCATCCAAGTGCACACACACAGCAGTGAATAGTGAACAAATGCGCGCGCACACACACACCGTGAACACACACCCGGAGCAGTGGGCAGCCATTGCTCCAGCGCCCGGGGAGCAATTAGGGGTTCAGTGCCTTGCTCAAGGGCACCTCAGTCATGGTATCGAAGGTGGTGAGAGTACTGTTCATTCACAATCCCCACCTTCAATTCCTTCCGGCGCGAGAATCAAACCGGCGACCTTCAGGTTATAAGCTCGACTCTCTAACCATTAGAGTTAACCATTAGTCTATCTATTACATCGGCATGTGAGTACTAAACTCTCTTTCATGTCTTATTGAGCTTAAACAGTCAAATATACATATGTTTACAAAAACACAGTTGGTTATGTCTGTGAAGGTAAACAGCTGGGAAATAAATCACATGTTTATATTAGATCTGTGTATTAAGTGGCAGCAGTGTAATATAAAGTACCTATACTGCTGTCTATGCTGTTAATATGACCCAAACAATAAAATAAAAACAGAAAATCACTCACTGCTCTGGACTGAAAAACATATAGCTCTAATAAGAAGATTTCTTACTTGAAGGCTGCTTTTAAATGCTTTAGCGCAGTGGATTTCAAACTTTTTTAAGAGCGACCCTATTTTTTTATTTTTTAATTGACACGACCCATATATATATATATATATATATATATATATATATATATATATAGATAGATAGATAGATAGATTGAAAGAAAGTAAGAAAGAAAGAAAGAAGGAAAGACAACTGCGCTAGACCGATCACGAGTCCCACCGTAGAGCTCAGGAAGGATGCTCTATTCCAAAATCAAATCTGTCCGTGCTTCTGAAATTAGTGAGGGTGCTTTGCCTTCATGCACATCTATTCTGACATATCATATTTTGTCCAGTCCATAGTTATGATTATCACAATGTCATTGCGATTTCGAGAGAATAGGCGGATGTCACTTCCAAAAGTTTGTTGCAAGTCCACCACATTGGTCCTCTTGGCAGCAACAAGACTTTTATTCAAATTCTGAATGGAGAATAGGCTATGTACAGCAAAGAAAGCGTGCAAGGTGTGCTTCCTTAAAAAGCTGTCACTCATTTGAGTTTATCACAATCTCTAATTACGCTATAATCAATGAATCTGTCAAAACGGCACAATTAATCTCTTATTTACATTACCTCTACACTTTGTTCATTATAATCAGAGGATTGGCATCGCGAGCTTCCAACTCTGGATTGAACAAGAGCACTTGCATTCTGAGCGGTGAGTGGATTCTGACTCACTAAAACTCCTCTGATTGGCCATTGCATTATAGAAATCAACAGATATGTCTCTGATTTGCTACAATGTGCAACGCTGCAAAAACAGAGCACAAACACAAATACACATTTGATTCTGACCCGAGGCGGCTGTCGGTTACTTTTGTTTTGTTGTTTATGTTTATTTAGTTGCTTCTTTCCTGAGTCTTGAACTTGGTTACATACATACGTTTACCTTAAATCATCCTGGTGACCCATTTTTTAAGTCTCGCGACCCACCCGAGGATCTCGACCCAGGGTTTGAAAACCACTGCTCTAGCGTTAAGATAAACATGGCGGATTGTGTGTGGCTCGCTCAGGGCAGGATCTCTGCTAATACGGCAATGTCCCAACAGTTGTCATTTTACAGATTCTGTGAACGGCTTGTTCTGAGACACTGCTTATGATTTATGGGGATGTAAAAAAAAAAAAGGAGTGGGTGGATTTTTATCATTGTAGGGTGGTTTGTACACACACTACTAGCACACATTTATGTTCAAACAACATGTAAAAGTGAATTTTGCATAACAGGTGCCCTTTAACTAGTCCCAAAGTCTGGTAGGGCTGGTCTGCTTTGCTGGTTTTAGAGGGGATTTGGGCATTTTTCAGCCAGACTGAGAGTCAAAACTTTATCATCATATATTCAGAGTACAGTGTACCAAATGCAATGAAATTCTTAGACTTCATTTTTTACAGTGTATGCAGAACTACTGCAAGCTACATCCATTTGTACAGTTGTAGAAACATGACATTAGCAACATATAAAATTGAATAACTATAATAAAGATAAACAAACATCATATTCAACATGTACCGAACATCATAGACCTACAAACCTGTATTTTTTTGTTTTGTTTTGTTTTTTTCTGGATGGATCTTCTTCCCTTTTCTCCTTTTCACACCTGGAAGATAACTATCACAAACCTATTCAGCAGAGCAAAGCATATATTTTTATTACCCTTATCTGTCTATGTGCCTGCCTTTTTCTCTTTTCAAATCATAATGCCACTTTGAAGATGCTCCCTAACCCTTTGTCACCTCTACATAACTCCGTATGATAGGGGAAGTACAAAGAAGAGGAATAGAGAAAGCGATATAAAATGGGAAGGAAAAAAAAACAAAAACAAGACCACACGCACACACTTGTTCACTGGATGACCATAAAAAAAAAAAAAACAGTATTTATGCCATTATTGTCTATTAAAGAATTAGCCTGTCTCACTCACACAACTATACTGTGTTGGTCATAGAAGATCTTAAGGATTCATATATTAAGGTTCAAAGTGATATATCTTTTGATCTTTGAGAGAGGAAACCACAGTTTTCACATCAAAGGAGCGAATCAAGAGGGAGGAATGTTTTTGAGAGTAATATGTACTTGAGATCTTCACACACACCCACCCACCCACAGACACACTCGCCATTACTGTAATGTGTATTTTTTGTTTTTTGTAAAGTGAATGACTTTATATTACTGTTTTAGGTTTGAAATGTGACCTGGACATGTTTTCACAAGATGAATCCAATCCTAGTCACATCATTTTTTAAATTTTTTGTTTTTAACAAAGGAGGCTTGATGACATATTGGAAGCTATTTTTAGTATGTAGACATTTGTCTAAATTAGTACATTGTGTCAATGTGTATTTGGGTCAGTCTGTGTGTATGGCATTGATGAGAGTGTTTCAGACTGGAGTAGGTGTGAGTCAGTGTGTGTGTCTGGCTTGTGTTTGAAGGCATGGTCCAGGCTGACTCATCAGCAGGAACTCAATGAGGGATTTTCTAAAAAGAAAAAGACCAATTTTATTTTTGGAAAGCTCTTCCATTCACACTACCCTCCCTTCCTGCCCAGGACTCTTATTGTCTCTTGATGTCACTTAGCTTTAAAGTTGCCTGAAACTTTAGTCGTTGTGTCTAGATCAGTATTGGGGAAGCTATGTCAAACAATTATGTAAATGGGGAGTGTATATATATATATATATATATATATATACAGTGGGTACGGAAAGTATTCAGACCCCCTTAAATTTTTTCAATTTTTTTATGTTGCAGCCTGATACTACAATTGTTTAAATTCATTTTTTCTCTCATTAATCTACATGCCGTACCTCATAATGACAAAGTGAAAACAGAATTTTAATAATGTCTGTAAATTTATTAAAAAGAAAAAACTGAAATATCATATTTACATAAGTATTCAGACCCTTTACTCCATACTTAGTTGAAGCACCTTTGGCATTAATTACAGCTTCAAGTCTTTTTGGGTATGATGCAACAAGCTTTGCACACCTGGATTGGGGGAGTTTCTGCCATTCTTCTTTACAAATCCTCTCAAGCTCTGTCAGGTTGGATGGGGACCGTCGGTGGACAGCCATTTTCAGGTCTCTCCAGAGATGTTCAATAGGGTTCAAGTCAGGGTTCTGGCTGGGCCACTCTAGGACATTCACAGAGTTGTCCCTAAGCCACTGCTGTGTTGCCTAGGCTGTGTGTTTAGGTTCATTGTACTGTTGGAAGGTGAACCTTCTGCCCAGTCTGAGGTTCTGAATGCTCTGGACTGGGTTTTCATTAAGGCTACCTCAATATTTTGGTGCATTGAGCTTTTCTTCTACTCTGATGAGTCCCTCAGTCCCTGCTGCTGAAGAACAGTCCCACAGCATGAGGCTGCTACCAGCACACTTTATTTTTGGGATGGTACTCTGCAGGTGATGAGCAGAGCTGTTTCCTTCAAATATGATGCGTAGAATTGAGGTTCATCAAACCAGAGAATCTTGTTTCTCAGAGTCTGAGGGTCCTTTAGGTGCTTTTCTGCAAATTCCAAGTGGGTTCTCATGTGTCTTCACTGAGGAGAGGATTGAGTTTGGCCACACCGCCATAAAGCCCAGATCAGTGGAGTGTTGCAGTGATGTTTGTCCTTCTGTAGGTTTCTCCCATCTGCATATATGATCATGGAGCTCAACTAGAGTGACCATCAGCTTCTTGGTCACCAGTCTAGACAAGGCCCTTATCCATCAGTTGCTCAGTTTGGTTGGGCGACCAGCTCTTGGAAGAGTCCTGGTTGAGCCAAACTTCTTCCATTTGAGAATTATGGAAGTCACTGTGCTCTTGGGAACCTTCAGTGCAGCAGAATTTTTTTTTTTGTAGCCTTCCCCAGATCTGTGCCTCGATACAATCCTGTCTCTGAGCTCTGCAGGCAGTTCCTTTGACCTCATGGTTTGTTTTTCACTCTGATATGCATTGTCAGCTCTGAGGCCTTTTATAGAGAGGTGTGTGCCTTTCCAAAACATGTCCAATCAATTTAATTTGACTCCAATCAATGTGTAGAAACATCTCAGCAATGATCAAGAGAAATGCGAGGCACCTGAGCTAAATTTCAAGTTTTGTTGCAAAGGGTCTGAATACTTATGTAAATGGGATATTTCAGTTTTTTATTTTTAATACATTTACAGACATTTCTAAATTCCTGTTTTCACTTTGTCATTATGAGGTACGGAGTATAGATTAATGAGAAAAAAAATGAATTTAAACAATTGTAGTATCAGGCTGCAACATAAAAAAATTGAAAAAATTTAAGGGAGTCTGAATACTTTCCGTACCCACTGTATATATATATATATACTCTCTAAAAAATGCTGGGTTAAATACAACCCAGCACTGGGTAAAATATGGACAAACCCAGCAATTGGGTTGTTTAGACCCAGTGGTTGGGTTACTGCCCAGAAGGTTGGGTTAAACATTTAAAGTGGTCATATGACGTTGCTAAAAAGAACATTATTTTGTGTATTTGGTGAAATGCAATGTGTTTATGCGGTTTAAGGTTCATTATTTTCCACATACTGTACATTATTGTTGCTCCTCTATGCCCCGCCTTTCTGAAACAGGTCGATTTTTACAAAGCTCATTGTTCTCATTGCTCAAGCAAGGCGTGCTCTGATTGGCCAGCTATCCAGTGCATTGTGATTGGCCGAATACCTCAAGCGTGAGACGGAAATGTTATGCCCTCTTTCCATATTGTGATGCTGTGTCCCGGCGCGACCACACAAAAACAATAAAACCCATTATAAACAAGGCATTTGTTGCATCCAGTGGGGACATAATTACTTATTATCATGACTTATACTGTCTTTTTATGCGTCACGTTGCCGCTCAAAAGTTTGGGATCAGTAAGATTTTTAATGTTTTTTTAAGGGAGTCTCTTCTGCTCATCAAGGCTGTATTCATTTGATCAAAATACAGAAAAAAAAACAGTAATATTGTGACATCTTATTGCAATTTCTAATATTGGTTTCCTATTTTAATATACTTTAAATGTAATTTATTTCTGTGATGCAGCGCTGAATTTTCAGCATCATTACTCCAGTCTTCAGTGTCACATGATCCTTCAGAAATCATTCTAATATTCTGATTTATTATGAGTGTTGAAACTGTTGTGCTGCTTCATATTGTTTTTTGGAACCTGCGATACTTTTTTCTTTGATTCTTTGATGAATAGTATTTGATGCAGTATTTGTTCAAAATATAACTTTTTTCTAACAATATAAGTCTTTACTGTGACTTTTTATTAATTTAACACATCTCTCTTGAATAAATGTATTAATTTCTTTAAAAAAAAGAAAGAAAAAATGTACTGACCCCAAACTTTTGAATAGCATTGCATATTGTAACACAATTTTTTTTTTTTTAAATTAATGCTGTTCTTTTAAACTTTTTATTAATCAGAGAATCCTAAAAAAACAATATCACAGGTCCCCCCCCCCAAAAAAAATATGAAGCAGCACAATGGTTTCCAACACTGATTATAAATCAGCATATTAGAATGATTTCTGAAGGATCATGTGACACTGAAGACTGGAGTAATGATGCTGAAAATTCAGCTTTGATCACAGAAATAAATTATATTTTAAAGTGTATTAAAATAGGAAACCAATATTAGAAATTGCAATAAGATTTCACAATATTTATTTTTTTTTTTTTTTTTTTTTTTTTTTTTTGATCAAATAGATACAGCCTTAATGAGCAGAAGAAACTTCTTTAAAAAACTTTAAAAATCTTACTGATCCCAAACCTTTGAGCGGCAGTGTATATACAGTATGTGTATATATATATATATATATATATATATTTTTTTTTTTTTTTCCACAGTCTGGGGTGTGTTTTCCATACAACAATGCCAAACAACACAACTCGTTGAAGTATGATATATCATTGGAGAAACTAACCAACCAGTCATGATTTTTTCCTGAAATCCTCGTAACATGGTCTCACTGTCATTTGAACTGCAATGGTTTAACAGTTATATAGAGCAATACAGGTCATTAATGACATCACACACATCACCCTGCAAACGAGCCTGCACTGGCCCTTTACGGGCTGCCAGCACTGGGCCCCTGAGAATTTGCTCATTGGCAAAACGTTGGCCCCTTAGCCCTGGTCCTGCACGGGCAGCCCTCACTTAGCCTCCAGGAAAGCTAAGCACTGTTTTATTGAAAATAATAAAGTTTGAAGTCACCATTATGGAGGTAAGTGCTTGCTTTAGTTGGGCTCTTGACCCTTGACTTCTTAACTTTAATGTTTCTCTGGCTGCTATAGCTGTGTGTTTCTGAAGTGCATTTGTTATAGCAAAAGTTGTGAGAAGACAAACTGATCAGATGGTTAATTGTTGATGATTCAGTCATCATGTAATGTCCTGACTCACTGATCTGATCCAGAGGCTGATATCTGAGAGCATTATTTAGGTTTAATGATTTCACTCTATAATAGCCCTAGAATACCACTGCATGAAATTGTCCTGCTTTAATATTTTGAATGTTTTTAAGTCATTATGCAGAAATAATTTGGACAGGATCACGTAGACTCACAAAGATATCAAGATTCAGCGTATGAACCTCAACAGTGGTGACAATCAACGAAAAGCTTGTTTTGTGATGTTCAGAGTTGATCTGAATATTTTGTTGACTGTCACCATTGTTGAGGCTCATACGCTGAATCTTGATATCTGTGTGAGTCTACATAATCCTGTCCAAATTATTTCTGCACAATGACTTAATGTTGAAAATATTGAAACAGGACAAAATTTCATGCAGTTGTATTCTAGGACTACTATAGTGTCAAATAATTAAATCTAAAAAATGTCCTCAGAGATCAAACTCTGGGTGAGATCAGGGAATCAGGCCACTATGTAATGACTGAATCATCAAACCAGTTTTTCTTCTTGCAACTTTTGCTATAACAAACGTACTTCAGTACACAGTATAAACACACAAGTATAAAAGCCAGAGAAAAACTTAAATTAAAAAGTCAAGGGTCAGGAACCCAACTAAAGCAAGCACTCACCTCCATAACGGTGACTTCAAACTTTATTATTTTCAATAAAACAGCGCTTAGGCTTCCTGGAGGCTAAGTGAGGGCTGCCTGCGCAGGGCCAGTGCTAAGGGGCCAATGTTTTGCCAACGAGCAAATTCTCAAGGACCCTGCGCTGGCAGCTCGTAAAGGGCCAGTGCAGGCTTGTTTGCACGGTGATGGTCACTCTAGTTGAGCTCCATGATCATATGTGGAGATAGGAGAAACCCACAGAAGGACAAACATCACTGCAACACTCCACAGATCCAGTCTTTGTGGCGGTGTGGCCAAACTCAATCCTCTCCTCAGTGAAGACACATGAAAACACACTTGGATTTTGGAACAAAGCACCTAAAGGACCCTCAGACTCTGAGAAACAAGATTCTCTGGTCTGATGAACCTCAATTCTAAGCATCATGTTTGAAGGAAACCAGCTCTGCTCATCATCTGCAGAGTACCAACCCAAAAGTAAAATGTGCTGGTAGTAGCCTCATGCTGTGGGGCTGTTTTTCAGTGGAAGTGACTGAGGGACTCATCAGAGTAGAAGAAAAGCTCAACACAGCAAACTACTGAGCATTAATGAAAACCCAGTCCAGAGCATTCAGAACCTCAGACTGGGCAGAAGGTTCACCTTCCAACAGGACAATGACCCTAAGCACCCAGCAAGAGTGGCTTATAGACAACTCTGTGAATGTCCTTGAGTGACTCAGCCAGAGTCTGGGCTTGAACCCAATCAAATATTTCTGGAGACACCTGAAAATGTGCATCTGCCCCCATCCAACCTGACAGAGCTTGAGAGGTGAAGAGGTGAAGAGAAGAATGACAGATAATTGCCAAATGCAGATGTGCAAAACTTCAAAACCAAAAAGACTTGGGTCGCATCAAACCCAAAAAGACTTGGAGCTGTAAAGGTACTTCAACTAAGTAATGAGTTAAGGGTATGAATACTTACAGTATGCAATGTACTTATTTCAGTGTTTTATTTTTAATAAATTTGCAAAGTTGTCACAAATCTATTTTGTGCTTTGTCATTATGGTGTATGGAGTGTAGATTGATGTGGGGGAAAAAAAGTAATTTAAAGTAATTTAACATAAGACTGCACCATAGCACCATAACAAAACGTGAAAAAAAAATAAAAATAAAGGGGTATGAATACTTTCGCAAGGCACTGTATGTAATCCACTCCACTACACCTGTCTGTAGTGTAAGTGGTAGCACCAGTCATCTGACATTTAATTTCAGAACTGCCACAATATGTACAATTATCAACCTGACAAAAGGTTGCCCCATTTGTGACCACAAAACCAGTCATAAGGGTCAGTTTTTTTATACATCATCTGAAAGCTGAATAAATAAGTTTTCCATTGATGTATGCTAGGATAGGACAATATTTGGCTGATATATATCTATTTGAAAATTTGAGAGTGCAAAAATATCTAAATATTGAGAAAATTGACTTTAAATTGTTCAAATGAAGTCCTAAAAATTAATAATCAAAAGTTAAATTTTGAAATTTACAAAATATATTCATGGAATGTGATCTTTACTTAATGTCCTAATGATTTTTGTCATGAAAGAACAATCTATAATTCTGACCCATAGTATACTACAACCCGAATTCTGGAAATCTTGGGACGTTTTTTTAAATTTTAATAAAATGAAAACTAAAACACTTTCAAATCACATGAGCCAATATTTTATTCACAATAGAACATAGAGAACATAACAAATGTTTAAACGGAGAAATTTTACACTTTTATCCACTAAATGAGCTCATTTCAAATTTGATGCCTGCTGCAGGTTTCAAAAAAGTTGGCACAGGGCAACAAAGGGCTGAAAAAGCAATAAATTTTGAAAAGATTCAGCTGGGAGAACATCTAGCAACTAATTACGTTAATTGACATCAGGTCTGTAACATGATTAGCTATAAAAGGGATGTCT
>JAFVLL020013349.1:0-14114 GCA_021397915.2 Tor tambroides | reverse complement strand
TATATATATATATATATATATATATATATATATATACACATCTGTTTTTAGTCTGATTTTATTGTCGGTTTAAGGAAGGTAAAAACTAAGCCTATCAATCAATGTATTATTATTATTATTATTATTATTATTATTATTATTATTTTATTTCTTTTATTTATTTTACATGATTTGCATGCTTTTGCTGCAGACTCTCAAAAGCATGAATATGGTACTTTCAGCTTGAATTTACATTAGAGCGCATGCAGGTAAGGTGACCTTAATTGCATGTATTACATTATTTTCTTTCTTTTTAATTAATTAAATCCATTTCGACCTTGTCAAATGAATGGGTCTCACCCAAATACTGTGAAGTATTTGCTACAGGTGAAGAATAATCTACGTTCTGCTTTGCTGAAATGACAAGCGATGCCATTTTTCTTCATTTTCCGATGACTCATTCCACACAAGTGTGTGTCAATGTTATCTGGACCCACCAAGCTTTCTTCACATGTAATCTCAAATGGTTCCTTCATCCAAAAGAACAGGCTGAATGGGCACAAGTAGGCCACATCCTCACTATTCTTTGAGGCCCTGCCAAGAGAACCCACATCAAGCCTGCATGACTCACCCAGTATCTCCTGCACAGATAAGCAGCACTGCATTTACTTTATTTTGAAAAAGCTGACAGTAAACATTTGTAAATTAAGACTTCCTGATTTGTACTTCACAAGAAATATTTTGCAAGACACTCGAAAAAAAGAACAGTTCATAGCAAAAACTGAAAATCTGTCATTATTTAATCACTCTCATATCGTTCCAAAATTTAATTTGGAACACACAGTTAATATAATATGAAAGTGAATGGAAACTTACCTGTAAAGTTTCAAAAGCACCATCAATGTTGCTGGGTCAATACTGATTTAAGTGGTTGCTTACTACCTGGGGTATGTCAGTTTGTTATTGAGTTTTAAAATTATTTATTATTCATGAGTTAATCAACACAATATCCAAGAATGATCTGAGTTCAATATTCATTTTATTCTTTAAAATGTGATTTATCATTATTTTATTTCAGTTATTTCATGTGTATTGATAGACTGACATGTCAAACTCAGTTTTTGTGTTATATTGAGCGATGCATTTTACTATGCAGAGGAGCTTAGATGTAAAATGGTGATTCACATTGATGTATGCTCAAGGATTAAAAGACATTTAACATGTAGAAGAGTAATATTAATATGTGATTAACTTGAATACATATACAATTCACTATTTTTTTTATCATATTGAAGATGCTGCCAAAAGAATTGAACTTGTATTGAATCCAAAACATTTATTTTAATGTATTTTGTCTCAATAACTAATGCATGCTCTGCAGAGTTTTATTAAATCATTTATTTATTTGTTTGTTTAGACAGGGATGGTACAAAAATCATGATTCCAGCCAGAAGAAGCTGAAAAATATGCATTGTACATAGAGAGTATAGCATATGCTAATTTGCATCTCAAGTCCCTTTATGTTCATCATAAATACATGAAAACATTTACATAGATGCATAAGTAAGAAGTGCATTTTTCTTTGGTGCATTAGATCACAAAAGAATAGGCTACAGTATTTGAGTGATTTTTCTTGAATTTCATATTCACATGATGCAGTGGATAAATCATTCTAGTTGCTCCAGAACATTTTAAACAAATGGCTCAGCAAAACTCACAATTAAATGGCTGATTGAATTTAGCTAAGAGGATAAATTAATTCTAATGGAAGCCAACGTTGACAAGGATTTAAACGTGCATGCAGTATAATAATAAATCATGCAAATGTCATGGATTGCCGCCTTCCTATACATTTTTAACGCATGTGCTGTTAAATGTGCAACATAGATGCATCCATCCATGAGCATAACAGCACGTGACCTTACAACATATGCATTCGTTCATATCCCCAGGCATCTGTCCAACACACACGTCCTATTTTTAATTCCGACGCACAGATCAAAGCCTCCTCAAAATATCCTTAACTGAGCTGACGTTTTGGCTGAGGTCATAGCATTTGGACATCCCTTCTCCTCATGTGTTTATCTCACACTGGCTTTAAGATCACTACTTGGCACTAGTGAAGTGCTTGCCATCTGCTAGAATACTTGCTGGGTCTCCACAGGACAACTTCATGCATTTGCAAGCCAGTTTTAGTCATCTTTGGCCCAAGCCCATGCCAGGTGCTCTGTCAAACCGGAGCTTGAGAGGAGATGGCAACCTCGGAGATAATTACACTGATCTTACACATCACAATGCCAGTGAAGCTAAAAAAAGGGCTCCAAGGGGACATTACAAGGGGAATTTAAACTTTTGACTAAGTAAAATTAGAACGCCAGCCACTGTAGGAGGAACCCAAAGAGGGACGATTAGAAACATTTTATCTGAGAATCTTAAAAAGGAATATATATTTTTGTTTTTATTTGATTATGTTAGGATGACTACAAATAAAGGGGTCAGACTTTAGTTTGGGAACCAACAATATATTCCAACGATATTGTTTATCTGTGCCTTTATAGTTATAGCCATGGTATGGACTCTGCTATTCTATTAGAGCTATATCTTTATCATTATCTTTATAGTTATCGTCCTTGGTGTGAATGGGCCTTAAGGCATTAATATGTGCTTTATAAGTACTAATAAACTGCCAATATGCTAGTAATATGGATGCTAATAAGCAACTAGTTAATAGTGAGAATTGGTCCTTAACACAGAATGTTACCAATAAATATGTCTTTCTATGTTACTCAGAGATGTTGTACCAACAGCCACAATGGCGATCCACAATGACAATGGATTTTTGTTTTAAGGTACAATTACACACCAAGGATGTACTGAAAATGGAAATTTTTTCGTTTGCATTTTTCACATACTGTTCACATGGATCTGCAAAAATAACTAAAAAAAAGCTGTATTTTGCATGTCAGGCCAGCAGTTGGCAGTGTCACTTTACAAAAGAACATTGCGTGTCTATAGACTAAACATGTAATATGTGGTGACTTGATCAAAATCTCCATTTTCACAAATTCACCCAAAACATTTGTTGTGCAGCTAAATGAACTGCCAAAATAAATAAAAAGCTTTCCATTTTTAGTTAAAATCGTTGGCATGTAAGATTGTATCGGCCTCTTAGTATGCATTTTCAATAATGTTAAAATAGTTTCATGATTATGAATTAGATTGAAAATACGTGCATGTGGTTTCTACAAAACCAATATTACGTACCTTACTGCACGTTTCGCTGCAGTTTCAAAGTGAAATTGTCAGAGCTGGGACTCCAACTTGGGTCTCTGACATGAGAGTCTTAATTTCCACCACTGAACCACAGAAAGGTGTTGAACCCAAAAGTGAGACACGTACTTTGAATCAATCAGAAGGTTTTATTTAAAAAAAGAAAAAAGGTACACAACTCCTTTTCAGAAAGGCAGTCTCTAAACAGAAGAGTTTCTAGTCCAAAAGAAACAAAAATCCAATAGGAGAAAAAAATTTCCAACACAAAAATCTCAGGAAAAAAATATCTAAAAACAGCAAAAACAAACACAGGGAAACAATCCAAAAGGCTCAGAAGAAAAACTTCTTAGAATTAGAGCAGACTTACAGCAGCAACTGACTTAGGAGCAACAATAACCAAGCAAAGACACAGAGGAACCGACCAGCTTAAATACACAGAACTTAACGAGACACGTGGAAAAAAAAATACACTGATTACTGGAGGCAAAAGTTAGACATGAGAGTCCTGTGGGGACCTCTAATAGCCAAAAAACATATTACAAGGCAAAAACTCTGACAGGACCCCCTCCTCTAGGAATGACTCCTGACGTTCCTTCCAGGATGACTGGGCTTGAAAGTGTGAAATTCTCGAAACAGTTTTGGGTCCAAAATGTCCTTGGCAGGAACCCAGGAGCGCTCCTCAGGGCCATAGCCTTCCCAGTCCACAAGATACTGCCGGGACCCACATACTCAACGGACATCCAGTATTCGGTGGACTGTGTAAGCTGGCTGGCCACCGATGATATGAGGAGGAGGCGGTTTACCTGTCGCAAAATAAGGAGAAGGCAACACAGGTTTTAACAGTGAGACATGAAAAGTGGGATTTATTTTCAAAGACTTTGGTAGGTATAACCGATAAGTAACTGGGTTAACTTTCTTGGCAATCTTAAAGGGGCCAATGAACTTCTGGGAAAGTTTATGAGACTCCACCTTCAAGGGAATGTTCTTGGCAGAGAGCCAGACTCTTTGGCCGGGACGCAGAGTGGGGGCCGGTCTGCGTCTGCGATTAGCCTGGTGCTGGTACTGCTGAGAGACCTTAAGTAGCTTGAGTCGGGCCTTTTTCCACGTCTGGCGGCAACGCTTGACAAACTGTTGAACAGAGGGAACTGCAACCTCCACTTCTTGCTCCGGGAAAAGTGGATGAGTATATTCGAACTGGCACTCAAAAGGGGGCATGCCTGTAGCAGATGAGCGAAGGGTGTTGTGAGCGTATTCCGCCCACATGACAAAGGAAGACCAAGAGGATGGGTTGTTTGCTGCCATACACCTCAAGGTAGTCTCAAGATCTTGGTTAAGCCTCTTCATTTGCCCATTGGACTCACTGTAGGGATAGACTCACTGTAACCCCCAGAGATTGACAAAATGCCCGCCAGAATCGGGAGGAAAATTGGGGTCCTCGATCAGAGACGATGGCTTTTGGGATGCCAAAGACTCGAAAAACATGGTTTATAACAAACTCAGCAGTCTCTTTAGTGGTGGGTAGTTTGGGCAGGGGAATATATTGGGTGGCCTTGGAGAACCTATCCACTATGACCAAGATAGTGGTGTTGCCCTGTGATAGCGAAAGTCCAGTGATAAAATCCATGGAAAGATGAGACCAAGGTCTATGAGGTATGGAAAGTGGGTGCAATAGCCCATGGGGTGAACGGTGAGAAGCTTTAATTTGGTTGCATGTGGGGCAGGAATTTAAAAATGTTGTGACATCCTCCTTGACAGTTGGCCACCAAAACCGCCTATGGAGGAACTCAAGGGTGCGAGACGCACCAGGATGACAAGCAAGTCGAGAGGAGTGCTTCTCGAGAGAGAATGATTCTTCCAATGGAGAATCTTGGAGTGAACAGCTCTAGGGACAAAGAGACAATTGGTTGGCCCCCCACCTGGGTCAGGTTCTCGGGCTTGGGCTTGTTTTACAGTACTTTCCAGATCCCACCTTACAGGAGCTACTATCTTAGAACTGGGGATAACTGATGTAATGGAATCTTCGTGAGGAATGTTTACATATACTCGGGACAGTGCCTCTGGTTTTAAGTTCTTGGAGCCAGGGCGGTAAGATAAGATGAAATGGAATTGGTTGAAGAATAAGGACCAATGTGCCTGGTGGGGGTTGAGTCGTTTAGCCTGCTGAATGTATTCCAGGTTTTTGTGGTCCGTGAGCACTTGGAATGGGTGTTTGGCCCCCTCATGCCTATGCCTCCAGTCTTCAAGCACTAGCTTGACTGCCAGTAATTCTCGATCCCCTGCATTATAGTTCCTCTCAGTAGGTGAAAGCCAGTGGGAAAGGAATGCACATGGATGCAACTTGTTGTCCTCCCCTCTTTGGGACAGCACAGCTCCAATCCCTACATCTGAGGCATCAACCTCCACAATGAAGGGTTTATCTGGGTTAGGAAGAATAAGGATAGGTGCAGAGGTAAAGCAGCTTTTGAGTTTATTGAAGGCCAACTCTGCTTCAGGTCCCCAACAAAAGTCAGCTGTGTTCCCATTGGTGAGAGCAGATAAAGGAGCCCCCACAGTACTGAAGTTTAGAATGAACTTGCAATAAAAATTGGCAAAGCCTAGGAAACGTTGTACCTCCTTTACAGACGAGGGGAAGGGCCAATCCACAACTGCTTGAACTTTTTGCGGGTCCATTTGTATCTGGCCAGGCTTCATGATGAACCCCAAGAACTGAACTTGGGTCACATGAAAGTCACATATCTCGGGTTTGACATAAAGATGGTTGACAAGGAGGCATCTGAGAACCTTGCTGATGTGTTTCACATGCTCTTGGAGGGAACTTGAGAAGATGAGTATATCATCCAAGTAGACAAACAAAAATTGGTTAAGCATGTCTCTGAGAACATCATTAATGAGAGCTTGGAAAACTGCAGGAGCATTAGTGAGACCGAAGGGCATAACTAAGTATTCATAGTGCCCAGTGGGCATGTTGAAGGTGGTCTTCCATTCATCTCCTTGTCTGATGCGCACGAGATGGTAGGCATTGCGCAAATTGAGCTTAGTGAAGATGGAGGCCTCTTGCAGAATTTCGAAGGTAGTGGCCATTAGCGGCAAGTGATAGCGGTTTCGAATAGTGATCTTATTAAGGCCCCTGTAATCAGTACATGGCCGAAGTCCGCCATCCTTTTTCCCAACAAAAAAGAACCCAGCTCCAGCAGGGGAAGTGGATGGACAGATGATCCCTGCTGCAAAGGCTTTGTCAATGTACTTGTCCATAGCAGTTCGTTTGGAGGGAAGACAAAGAGAATATACGACCTCTAGGAGGGACAAGTTTCTGGGAGTAGCTCAATGGCGCAGTCATATGGGCGTTGAGGAGGTAAGGAAGTGGCCTTCCTCTTGCTAAACACTGCTTTGAGGTGGTGGAACTGAGCAAGGACATGAGACATATCTAGGGGTTCCTGGGGCTCGAGAACAGGAGCAGGGGAGTTCTGGGTCAAACATGTGGTTTGACAGGTGGGACACCAACTGAGGTCGGCTCCAGTGGACCAGTCAAAGTGTGGATTGTGCTGGAGGAGCCAGGGGTGACCGAGGATAACTGGGAACTCAGGAGACTGTATAAGATGAAAAGACGAGAATTAGTAGGGATCTGGAGACTTTTGGCGAGGGTGATATCCATGAAGTTTCCTGCTGCACCAGAATCAATCAAGGCTTAAGTTTGCATTTTTGGTCTCCCCAAATGAGTGTGATTTCAATTCAATTTCAATTTCAAGTTTATTTATAGAGCACTTTAAAACAACCTTAGTTTACCAAAGTGCTGTACACAGTTACATTGACCCAATCACACGATAGATAAACACATCATCAAAAAAACACAATCACAAAACATTAAAAGCATGGGAAAAAAAGATAAGTTTTTAAGAGAATTTTAAACTCAGCCACTGAAGAAGCTGTTCTGATAGATAATGGCAAGTTGTTCCATAGCTTGGGGCCAGCAACACCCAAGGCTCTGTCACCCCTACATTTCAGTCTAGTTCTGGGAACCAAAAGCAGATGCTTAGTCTGTGATCTAAGGGATCTAGTTGGATTGTGTACAAGAATCAACTCAGAGAGATATGAAGGATCAAGGTTGTTTAAAGCTTTGAACACAAATAGCAGGATTTTAAATTGAATACGATAACTAATCGGTAACCAGTGCAGTGAACACAAGATAGGTGTGATGTGATTAATTCTGCGACTGCCTGTGAGCAAACGAGCAGCCGCATTTTGGACCAGTTGTAAACGATGAATAGCTGTGACAGGTCGCCCATAATATAACGAGTTACAATAATCTAGTCGCGAAGAAATGAAAGCATGAATTATAATCTCAAAACTCTTCCTACTTAGGAAGGGTTTGACTTTTGCTAATCTTCGCAGATGGTAAAGACTGGCACTCACAGTAGAATTAATTTGTTTATTCAGCTTTAGTTCGCTGTCCAGTATGAATCCCAGATCCTTGACCTCAGAAGAGTAATATGGGAAAAGTGAACCCAGATCAACAGTGCTCAGATCAGTTTTCTCATTAGGCCTAAACAGAATAATTTGAGTTTTATCGTCATTCAGATGTAGAAAATTATTGGTGAGCCATGCTTTCAATTCTTGGAGACAGACTGTAAGTTGGTATAAGGCAGACTTGTCATTGCGCTTAAATGGTATGTAAAGCTGGGTATCATCGGCATAGCAATGATATGACACATCAAATTTCCTAAAGATTGAACCAATGGGTAACATGTACAGATGAGTGTGATGGGGAGAAACAATCCAGAGTTGGAAGGTGAAGATCTGTGTGTAACTCCCATTACAGTCCTTCCTTGCCTGTATGGGACTGGGCGTTTCCTGAAACCTCAGGGCAGGTACAGCAAAAATGACCATACAATCCACAATATAGGCAACACCGGTCTCTCATGCGACGATCTCTTTCTGAAGGAGAAAGCCGAGTCCTACCCAATTGCATGGGTTCCGAAGAGTTTTGGGGAAATGGTAGCATTTGAGCAGGAGCTGGACTGGCAGACATTGTTGAAACAGATGGGCGGTTCAGGTTTCTTTCCCTCAGGCGATTATCCAGCCGAATAGCTTGATCCATAAGATTTGAATCCATAAGATCACGAGCAGGTTCTTTGGTAGCCAGATCATCCTTGATCGCTTCAGATAAACCATTCAGGAAACACACCATGAGGGTTGTTGACCTCAATGTTCCAACCACTCCCAGCTGCAATTGTACGAAACTGTATGGCATACTCAGCTGCGCTACCATTATTTTGTCGAAGGGTGAGAAGTCTCTTAGAGGCTTGCCTTCCACTGAGGGGGTGGTCAAAGACTCACTTGAACTCCTCTTCAAATGCAGAGTAACTTGAACAGAAGGGTGCCTTTGCTTCCAGACTGCCGTTGCTCAAGAGAGAGCCTTGCCAGAAAGGAGGGTGATAACATATGCGATCTTGACCTAATCTGAGGGGAAGAAAGATGGTTGCAGTTCAAATGTAACAGAGTATTGAGTTAGGAACCCATCACATGCTCTGGGATGACCTGAGAAACGTTGCGGTGGAGGTAGGCGAGGTTCAGACAGAGGAAAGAGCAGTCGAGAATCCGGAAGGGGTACTGAGGCAGCAGTAGAATCTGTAGCTGAAGTAGAGGGCAGCCAGTCAAAGATCTGACAGACAGAGGTCATGAGATCAGACAGCACCTGTGAGTGTTTAGCCACCAAAGTCTCCTGCTGAACTAGAGCAGTCTCATGGCATTGGACTGTGGACTCATGCTGAGCAACTGTGGCAAGGAGTTCTTGAGAATTAGGCATCTCTGGGTTCATAATGTGGCTTGGTTATTCTGTCAGAGCCAGGACTCAAACTTGGGTCTCTGGCGTGAGAGTCTTAATTTCCACCACTGAGCCAGTGGTGGAACAGAAGGGTGTTGAACCTTCTGTTGAGACACGTACTTGTTGAGACACGTACTCAATCAGAAGGTTTTATTTAAAAAAAAGAAAAAAGGTACACAACTCCTTTTCAGAAAGACAGTCTCTAAACATACGAGTCTCTAGTCCAAAAGAACCAAAAATCCAATAGGAGAAAAAAATATATCCAAAAACAGCAAAAACAAACACAGGAAAACAATCCAAATGGCTCAGAAGAAAAACGTCTTAGAATTAGAGCAGACTTACGGCAGCAACTGGCTTAGGAGCAACAATAACCAAGCAAAGACACAGAGGAACCGACCAGCTTAATACACAGGACTTAATGAGACATGTGAAAAAAATGACACTGATTACTGGAGGCGAAAGTTAGACATGAGAGTCCTGTAGGGACCTCTAATAGCCAAAAAACACATTACAAGGCAAACACTCTGACAGAAATGTCCAGTGAGTTCAGAAATCAAATGTCCGGTGAGTGTTGCTGAAAGGTTAATACTCTATCATGTTGGAAAATAACAAACTCCCTCCACCAAACCCAACCCTAAACCTATCCGACAGTGTTAAAAAAAAGTGCAAAAGTGATATAAAAACACATGCACTGATGCAGCCGTGTTATTTTAACTTCCTTATACACGCGTTTGAGCTGTTTTGTTGAACCGTAGTTTCACAGGATTCGTACCAGAGCTCTTCACCACACAAGTTCAGTGCCATATCGCGTTACCGAACAAACCTACTGCGTTAGAAAACCCACACATATGAAGCTGTTTATGTGATGCTAACGGTCAAAAGTATCCGTTTTCAAATCTCACAGCATGTTAAAATTGTTTTGAAGTCATAACATAATACTGTGCAAGGAATTGTGTGAAAATTAGGCTTTCTTAATGGAAACTCTGACCCTGTAAATCAAAATTTGTGTGAAAAAATAAAAGTTGTCAGTGTTTTAGTGTCTCTAATGTTCATTTCAAATGGAAACTGCAGCAATTTGTATATATAGGTACGTTTTTTGAGTTTTGCAGAAATGTAGGTCGAAGCATGTATTTCCAATGATCCGGGGTAGGTTATAATGGTATATCCCGCTGTCAAACAAATCTATGTCAAATTATTATTTAAGCATTATAATTCACCCCAAATTATTTGTGCATTAAACACAATTGATTTTTGATATTTCATTACACACACAGCATTTTATTTAATAGCAAGTGCCTCATGACTGATGGAATACCTATGGTGAGAACAACTGTTCCTATCATAACATGTCACGACACGTCTTAATACATGAGTGTAAAAACTGTGTGCTAGCAGGGTGAAGTCATTGTTGGGTCTGTTCATGGGCATCATGTTGAGAGCATGTGCTAGAAATAAAAAAGCTGCACATCTCCTCAGCGGATGACACACTGTCCGGCAAAAGCTACAGTGTGCTCTTGCTGTGCGCAAATGTTGTCTAATTATGTGTTAATCTGCCATAATCTGGTCATGTGCCAGTTTCACACATTTCACCTTTAATGACCTAATAGCCTCAAAAAAAGAAGAGTTAAGTAACACATTAGCAAAAATGCACAGTTTTATTTCATTGTTTTTAATTGTCTGTCTTTGATCGGAGAATCCCTACCCAACCCACACACACCAACATAATCATCTTATTCACACATGTACTCACATTTACCATTAAAGGATCAGTGACTCCTTGCGTAACTAATGCACACAACTCCCACTGATGTTTGCATAAATAGCAATTTCTTTTCTGGCAGAAAAAGAATAATAAATGGGAAATGTAAGTAGAGACCATAGGTTTTCACATGTGGGCAGGCATCTATATTCAGATTTATCTCTATACGCCACATTAAGTGATGTCGTGTTTAATATTACACAGGGCTAAATGTGGGCTCTGAAATACAAACTGCTTGAGAGAACAAAGACAACGGCATGATTTACATACAAACCTATGCTTCTATGGTCCACAGAGACGTTGCATCCACGGCATGTTGTGAAAGTTACACACTTCTCATTTTAACCTTGAAAAAGCTAGTATGACAACATAACAAAACTAAATTTAAACATCTTTCTGTATAACCTTCAGAGCATTTATTTTTTCAGTAATCCTGATGTGCTTATCTGCAGGTAGTGTATTTATGAATTTATACCTCAGACATTTAAAATCCTCAAAAGAAAGATTAGCATGAATCCACTGCACAAAAATAGAGTTTTAAAAATGTATCCAAGTTTTGCTTAAATATTTGAGTCAACCTGTTTAGGCTTTTTAATCTATTTCAAACTTTTAGGCAACACTTCAAGGCCATCAGTGCAGTACTGAAGAGAGCATCTGAAATACTGAAAGAGAACGATGATAACGCAAAGTTTCTCAGTTAGAAAATCATTTGTGGCCCATTTCCAAACATATGTGTTGAGCTGTAAATAAATATGTTGCTACTACAACTACGAGACTAAAAGCTACTGAGTAACATACAGATGGCAAAACACTGAATACTTGAATACTATATAATAAAAAAAGAGAGAAAAATAGCCCAACTCAACTTCCACTGCTGTAATGGCTGACTGCAACATTGTCAGACTGTTTATAAAGCAGCTACACTGCAGTAAGATATGTCACATGTCATCTATTACATGTCACATGTCATCTGTTGCAAGTAAAAATGGTATATTCATTTTGTTCTGCAGATGAAAATCATGAAACTACATTCTTTATATTTCTCTCACTTAAAAAAAAAATAATAATTGCCAAGCATTCCTGTTTTACACTCCTGTTTTACGATCTACAATCTAATAAAAATAAATAAATTATAAAAAATTAAAAGGTATAATGGTATGTAACTGATAAATATACTAAATATATTAGTATATATTATAAATACCTTTTAAATATAAATATACTCAATATCTCTGCAGTATGTCATAAACAGGCTATACATAAGGCATCGGTCAACTGAAGGCACACTGTCAGAGTCTGTATTCAATTCAACACTGTTTTGTATTCAATTAATAAAATGAAAAGTAACATACAACACAAATTTAAAAAAAAAAAGTTACTTTTTGCTCAGAACAAACTGAAATGAAAAACAGGGTTTCACTTTATTTTGGTGGTCCCTTTAACACATTCTGTTTCATATTCATATTTTCATATTTTATTGTTTTCACATTTTCTCATTTTATTTTTATTTTTCTCATTCAGTTCATTAGCCTATAAGCACACACTGCAGAAAAGTTCTGTGGTTTACAGAATAAAATCTGTTATATAATTACTGCTGCAGTAAAATTGCTATATACTGGCGATTCTAACGGCTCGGACTCTAAAGACTGGATTCAATTTGCTCTGTCATTTTCAGGGTTGAGAAGCACTGCGGAAACTATCCTGTTGTTGGTTTGTGAAACTTCACATTAAGGCACACAGCAGGAATAACCCAGCTGCCTGGAAATAGTATGAATTACTTTAACACCCAACACTGACTAACAGAAATATGATGTAATCGATGCTGGATCAATACACTCTCAGAGGGGCAGAGAAATGATTTTGTCGAGCCCAAGACGAAATCATGAACGATCCATAGAACCGCTGATAACACGATGAGTGTTTTTGCCCAATATGAGATCATCAAAACTGCATGTATGAAAATTATACAAGAGATAATGTTGAATAAAATGTTGAAAATGAAATATAGTATTTCACAATGACACTAAATGACTGTGTGTGCAACCAAACTGTATTTTACCGCAAATTCATCTGTCATTTAGTAGATGCTTTAGCCAGTGTGGAACAAAATTACTGAATTTTGAAAATTACAGAATTACTGAAATGTCTGTTTTCATATTAAGCTTTGGTTTTGCTATATTAATACATTGCAGTGTTTGATTTAAAGGCCATTTGTGTTCACTTTTGCATGATAAACAATACTGGTCCTGAAGCAAAGTCTGTTGAGAACCACTTTCTTACTGAAAGTGAAAATCATATATCACTTTCTAGTCTGATAGATTATTGCCATAACAACTAAGTGAACCACTTCTGCTTTTAGTACACACCATTTCCAAGACATTGTGGAGCTAAGCAGACAACATAAATCCCTGTCTACTGTAATACTGGTCATCCAGTCTTTGCTTATTCTGAGCCTCTGGGAATAGAAATATCTATGTTTTTGGCTACAGTGAAGATGGTGGTCTCTGTATCCATTAAGACATTTATTTTCATTGATTTCATTGTCTGTGTAGATTTCTCACAGTGGTGTTTTCTTCTTTCTCATTTAAGAGCAGCACATTGTCTCATTAAAACAAAATCCTTTAGAAAACTTAAAATTCAGAATTTAAACTTTTTTATGATTAGACTGTACAATATAAATGCATAGGGGAAAAAATAAAAAATCAGACACCACCAGTAAAAATGGCCTTTTTTTGCTATTTAATTTAATTTAATTTAATTTAATTGAACTTTGTTTAATTTAATTTAATTTTATTTAATTTAATTTAATTTAATTTAATTTAATTTAATTTAATTTAATTTTATTTAATTTTATTTTATTTTGGGTTCATGTTTAAAGCGCAGACAATTGTAATGGTAAGAATTATTATTATTATTATTATTATTATTATTATTATTATTATTTCCCCACTAACAATGACTAAATCCATCAAAGGTTATAGTTATACCATTAGGTGACCCTTTTGTTTAATCTTGTGTTATTTCATTCACAAATTGACCGCTGAGTTAATTTAATCTGCTATGTAAAGCCAAACTGAGTGGGAAAAAAATGTCCTCAACATCCTGAAGACTATGATTGATGGAGGAGAGAAGTGGTTAGCAAGCTTGAATTCAGATGAACTTGTTTGAAGTGGCGCCTTTGCTGATTCTTTCTGACTTCCACTAATGGAATGAAAATCAGCTCTGAGCAGATCAGGCCTATCCTAATTTCCTATTGTCACAAGGCTTTATGAGACAAAGGTGACC
>JAFVLL020013348.1:0-10333 GCA_021397915.2 Tor tambroides | reverse complement strand
TTTGTCTTTTTTTTTTTTTTTTTTTTTTTACATGATTCCCAATTATTTATATTCACAATTTCTGGTATTTGTACAGGCTTTACATTTTTATTTCAATGTTGTAATAAGCAATTCATTTAACTGTAAATTTGAATTGTTACATGACAGCATTAAAGTTTATTAAAGTTTCTTAAGGGTCAAGATCAAGTTATCTGCATCTCCTGCTCTCCATCAAGCCACTCCCATAATAGCGGTCACCACTCAAATTAATGCACAGCTCAGATTAACTGTACAGCATGTGTGTAAAACGCCAATATAATTATAAAGTAATTATTTTATCATGAATATTTCAATGAGTAAAACTGGCTGTGTCTATAGTATTAGAGACTACACAACATTATATTATTTTCAAGTTAATTTTTAAATTATTATTTTGAACTATTGTCCCTGGATCAGTAGGATACTCTTCTAATAAAGTAGTAGTGGCTGGGGCAGATTTTAAGTATCAATTCTGCTTAAAAAGATGCAATCTAATCCTGTTTACATGAAATAAGCCTGCTCCTGGGCAGGTTTAAGCTTACGGACCTGTTGCTATGATTGCAAGTCCAGGATGATCTTCGAAGAACCAAATGATCCAAGATCAAGTGAAATCGGCAACAATCAAATGCAGCTAACTGAGTTAGCGACATACAAAGAACAGGCCCTAGCACTGCAGCAGCAAGCCTGTGAGGTTGTCATGGCAACCAGATACATTGCACGTGAAAGGCTGCTGTGTCTATTTTTGCTGCGCTAGCAATAATCACACCGAATATAATGCACTATAAACATATGTTACGTCCCAGATGTAAGGGTCTAGGGTAAGGGAGTAACAGAGAAAAGTAAACATAAAATTGGTTGGGGTGAGCGAGTACCAGTCCCCTGCCAAGCACAACAGACACGTTAAGTTCCAAAGTCAAGTGTTTTATTTACAAAATTTCCAAATGACAAAGTAAAATAGGAAGCACAATAGACTTCAGGAGGGGGAAAGGCCAAAACAACAAACAAAAGGACCCTCTAACTAGTTAAAGAGTAAAACTGTCTAAACTGACAAAACAAAACAAAATTAACAACAGAAATGTACACTAACTCCCTAACCAAGCAAAAACAAGAGAAAAAGATTCACAGAAATAAAATGGCACCCACCTCCCAACGGATTCCAACACAGAGAGACGCAACACTAATTACTTATTTGGAAGGCTACAATAAGCCATAACTTGAGTAAGTTTTACACAGTATCAATCTCTGACAATACTACAAGAACAACACAAGGCAGGTGAGAGGTACAGCACACTGGAAATCAAGTTTCAGTGTGGTAGACATGTTGAACAGCTTTTGAGCTTGCAGTCTCTGCACAATAATGAGCGGCAGGTGCCAACAATCACCTTCCTCTCCTCCGCACCTGGTTGAGCAGCAGTAACACACGGAGAGACAGAAAGAGAGAGAAAGATAGCACACAGCAGCACGTAACATCCAACAATACTATATAAATAAACACGGAATGTAACACATACACACTATAAACAACAAAATCGCAAAGTAGACTTTAAGCAAATCAATGTGTAATTTACTCACTGCTTTAAAAGAGATATCTTTTGGACATGATTCAAGTTAAACTACACAAAAACGCACAAGTTAAACGCACAAAAGTAGGCACACAAACATATTTAGTAACATTAATTTTCACAGAAAAATGGCCAATTAAGCAGATCTATTTCTAGGTTTTGTTGTGTGTACATTAAAGCTGCAGTCCGTAAGTTTTGCCTCTTTGTCACCATCTCTGTTTAAAAACCTGGAATTGCAGCTTTTTGCGGAATTATCTTCCGTGCGGGGTTGTGAGTCGGCATGGCTTCAGCACGGATGAATCTAATGTTTTGAGGTGAATGTGTGGCAGTCAGTCACCACACCGGTGTGGATGTTTACTATACTTTGCAATCACAGATTCTACCCTATGTCTTGGAATATATGACCCAAATAAGAATTTTCACCATATATTGCCATCTGAACAAGTAAGTAACAAGTCTGCCATGTTTGTTCTGACCAACTGAGGAAAAAAACATTACCATAAATCGCGCTACCAGTGGTGATTTAATCTAAAGATCGGTTAGCTCATATCACATTAAACCCTGCAAATTATTATTATTATTATACTTTATTCTCAAATTATTAATGTTAACAACATCAGCATTGCGTGACTTTGAGTAGTGTGTATTAGTGTAGATTTCAATTTCTGTACAGTCTAATCTAATTGTCATGCCATTCGAATTTCATATTAAGAAATTATTTTAACCCAAAAAGTAAACTATGCTCCTTTCAAACTGGTTTTCTTTAAAATACAAGTCTTGTGTAATCCCAGGCTATCTGTAATCAGAAGCACATTTAAAACTGGAATATAATTTAATTTCATTCACATGTGTTTCATAAACACATCTGAATCACAATCCACCATCAAAATGATACATTTAATTATTCTAGCTGCTGTGAGAAAAGCTAAAATGATCCGCCACCTGCAGGATCCTCACATGCAATAGCCTGCTAGCCGGGACAACTTCTTTATGTTTACAGACGTGACGTAATGACGCAGTGCCATGCTCGAATTTCCCATGAAAACCTAAAGGTACCACTCAAATGAGAAAACAATATTATAAGCTAACCATTGTGAATCAGGCTAAAGTAAGGAGATAGTTTTGAACACTGGCTGGTTATGTACTTGGTCAAATATTGATTTCGGATCATTTTTAACCAAATAAAGTTACGGACTGCAGCTTTAAATTACATTTGGATGTAAGTGGTAGTTTTCCTGACATAAATGTAAAACACTGAGCTGCTACGTTGGAGCGTCTTGCGGATCACCTTTATGAGATTGTCCAGGGGCCTCATTTATAAAGCGTGCGTATGCTTAAATCCACACCAGTGCTCATATTTATAAAAACTGTCTTTGACGTGGAAAAGTGCTTAGCATCACGTCAGGGTCTGAGCAGACGTACGCACTTTTTATTGTCGGAGTATCATTCTATGATTCGCACATATGCATATCTGAGAAATGATCGTAAGATGATGTTTAGGATGGTTTCTGCGCAACATTTTATAAATGAGGCCCCAGGTCTGGAGTCATCAAGCATCAGCATCTTCATCTGACTTTATTTTGGATAGTTCCAGATTCCTCTGCAGTTGTTGTGTTGTAAAAAATGCTAAATATCCATTTACGCCATGCAACAGGCAAGCATATAACATAGGCTGTTATCCGTCAAAATGCAGATTCGTCACGCAAAAACTACTTACGCAAATGAGATTGGGAAAGCATTAGTAAGTTTGATTTTATTTATTAATTTATTTACAAAATAACAATTTAAAATATAATAAAAATAACTACATTGTGTGCATATTTACATTTGAGTTGAAAACATTATTAATTAACAAATATTTAGTAAAATCTTTCAATTGTTAGGGGGGGCCAAGCTCTGCCCATTTCAAATGAGCCTAGGTTGGAAAGGACTCTATAGACCCTCATGACTGTGTCTAAAGGTTAATAAGTTTCTTTAATATTTCATTATTGGCCTTTTTAATGACAAAGTTCAGGTTCAGGTTATAAATTTTGTACCCAGTTGTCTTTATATTAAGTGCCTTCAACTACTCTGTACTTCAATTTAAATTAATAATTTGTTACAGTGCAGTTATTGTGTACATACATGTTTTAACATTGTAACTTATATTTAGAAAATACTTTCCTGTAATTGCTTATGTAATTAATTTCTGTAGTTACATCTATAATCACGCTGTGGACCCAATCTCTACCCCTTAACCCACCTTTAAACCTAACCAAAACCTAACCCTGCCACCAAACCTGTTTTAAACTTAACCATATCTCACTATATATATATATATATATATATGTATGTATTCAAGGTGTGTGGAAAATATGTTATTACTTTTCACTTGATGGTTACATCACAAGACATTCTTAGAGTCAATAAATTGGAACTGTTGTGTTTTATTTTTTTTTCCTCAAAGTGGACACCATGCTCAGACACTTCTCAGACAGCAGTGTTTCTGTAGATGGACCCCCAGAGCAGTGCTGTGGAGGAAGTGTGTCCCGCAGGGGCAGCGATCGAGTTGTTCCACTTGGCCCCGCCCACTCTGGCACTGATGCCGGGGGGTCTGAAACTGCCCCTAGCGAGCCTGTTAGCATCTCACACAGTGAGTCTCAAGACCACAACATGTCCTTGAATCAGGTGTTTTCAGGCTGTTCATATATTTTATTCATTTCCACATGGAAGTCAGACGCTTTGATGGATATGGAAAAATAGGCTATCTATAAGTGTGGTTCAGGCATGTATACCATAAATCCTCTCTTTTCTTTCTCACTCAGTATGTAGCAGGTGGTGGGGGTTGAAGCGGTTGGATTACGTGCTGTTCTGTCCAGATGTGCTCACCACCTTTCCCACTATAGCACTGCCTCACCTTTTCCACGCATCATACTGGGAGTCCACGGATGCTGTGGCTTTTATTCTTAGACAGGTAAGTACAGTTCTCTGCTCTACTACAAAGGCTGCATAACATATAATACCACAACTTGAGGGAAAAAGCCCTGTTTACACCATATTTTAACATCCATCTCAAGTGATCTGAAGTGAGCGGCACTAGGTGTAAACCACATTCAGACCACATCGCATATGTAATGTAAACAGTAATTAATCCTCATGTATCTGGGACAGGGTTAAAGGAATGACCACTCAATTATCAATTATCAAATGTACTAAACTTTAAAAGTTAAAAATATAATTTTACTCATGTTTTACAAAAACTTTTTTGTAAATGACTTTTTTTTTGGAACATGAAAGATAATATTTTAAGAAATGTTTCAGTGTTTTTCACACAATGGAAGTAAAAGGACTCCAGTGTTGCTTGTTCTTCAGAATACCATATTTTATGTTCCACAGGGAAAAAAATAAATAAGTACAGGCTTTGAATAACATGGGGTTAAGTAAATGATGCCAGAATTTCCATATTTTAGATGATTATCCCTTTAAGATAACATCAAAGTTCAAAGTTGCAATTTAACAGAAGTAGCATATGTGACCCTGGACCACAAAACCAGCCTTAAGTCGCTGGGATATATTTGTAGCAATAGCCAAAAATACATTGTATGGGTCAAAATGATTGATTTTTCTTTTATGCCAAAAATCATTAGGACATTAAGTAAAGAGCATGTTCCATGAAGATATTTTTGTAAATTTCCTTCTGTAAATATATCAAAACTTAATTTTTGATTAGTAAAATGCATTGCTAAGAACTTCATTTGGACAATTTTAAAGGCGATTTTCTCAATATTTTTATGTTTTTGCACCCTCAGATTCCAGATTTTCAAATAGTTGTATCTCAGCCAAATATCGTCCTATCCTAACAAACCATACATAAACGTAAAGGTTATTTACTCGGCTTTCAGATGATGTATAAATCTTAATTTTGAAAAATTGATTCTTATGACTGGTTTTGTGGTCCAGGGTCACATATTGTCATCCATATTGTGACCCAAGTGATTATAGGGCGTGGTCTTGGTTGAATCCATCGGTTGTTGATGGATGGATCTGAATGAAAACTTGCAGTCCATTTTAAGAAAGAGGTCGATATGATTTTTTATTTCAGACTGACTTCAAGGTCTTACTGCCAGAACCTACAAGCTGGAGTTCTCATGAATATCATGATAAACTTTGTGTTGTCTCCAGATTTCCACAAATATTTGCATAACTTCTGGAAAAGTGGTTGATTTGCTTTTTTATTCACTCATGCTTGCTGCCTTTCCCTCTAGCATGACAATAGTACTAAAAAGTCTAAAGTTCAGCCATTTCTTCCCTTAAAAGGGTCATATGACAATGCTAAAAATAACATTATTTTGTGTATTTGGTGTAATGCAATGTGTTTACGCAGTTTAAAGTTCAAGAAACACATTATTTTCCACATACTGTACAATATTGTTACTCCTCTCTGCCCCGCCTTCGAATTGCGTTGATTTTTACAAAGCTCATCGTTCTGAAAAGCGTGGTGTGCTCTGATTGGCCAGCTATCCAGTGTATTGTGATTGGCTGAATACCTGAAGCATGTGACGGAAATGTTACACCATGGGCGAATTCCAGACGGAAGTGAGCATTCCTATGCCTTACTCGCTTCGAAGGCCAGAGCCCTTTGAAGTGTGTTCTTTTGTCAAGGTTTGTTACCTTGACAACGCTGCGTGTCCGTGCAGCATTCAGCACTCCTTCAGTTGTTGCAAATAAATATTTCCTCTCATTATTATTATTTTATTTAAATATTGTCTCACTGTGTCTTATTTACTATTAAACTTTTTGAAACTAAATGTGCTTAAACTTACACTACCGTTTTAAATCATATTTCTATCACTGACAAAAATAACATTTGATGTGAAGTCGAAATCAACCCCAACTTTGCTTTAAAATGCATCGCAAGACCTCCTAACTGAAGATCACATGATCACAAACGGAAATCACTTACGTGAAGTGACCATTGCATGTTCCCTTCACTAACAGACTTCTGGAAGGGCCCTTCGTGAAGGGATTCAGTTGCTCACTTTCATTTGGAACGTCCCTACAAATGGCGTCCCCCTCCTGAAGTGCCCTTGAAAGGCGCAAAAAAGCCGTTTGGAATTCGTCCCATATTTGGAAACACACAGCGTCTCCATGACATGGTGGCGGCGGCAGCAACAATACTACAGCGAGAATAAAAGTTACGCCTTCTTTCTTTGCGTAAATATTTGGGTGGTGTTATGCATATTTTCCAAACAGTGACGTAGATATGTGGAGGTGTGTTTAAATGAGGCATTTTAGGAAGGCGACGAGTCTTAACTTTTATAAAGAATATCTCTTTGGGTTTGAGACTTTAGTCTTTGCAACTTTATGGATCTCATATATGCATGAAGAGCTTGTAACACTCCAAAGACAAAGGAAAACTTGAAATTGCATCATATGACCCCTTTAATTTGCTTCAGATCAGACAATAGCACAGATGGGAATCAGAACTGAATGAAATAGAGCTGTCATTCCTGGGGCCTCATTTATAAAGCGTGCGTACACTCAGATTTGATCTTAGAGTGTGTGTACGCTTAAATCCACGTCAACGCTCATATTTGTAAAAACGGTCTTTGATGTGGAAAAGTGCTTAGCATCACGTCAGGGTCTGAGCATACTTGCGCACTTTTTCTTGTCGGAGTACTGCAGGTTTTTGGAAATGTAAGCTGTTCATGCAGCTCGGTGTTCTAAATTAAATAATTTGGATGATGACAGCGATCTTTTACATGTTAATGACATTAATTATTCACATTAAATTAATACAAACAATACACAGTAGAATGGGATTTTTTATAGCTTGCATCTTGAAATATGAAGGCCAGCTTTCTGAATGTTTCCAACACAATGGTGCCCAATGCACAGTTTATCAAATCTCTAGGTCACTTTGAAAGGCTGAGAGCAAGTCTGTTTAGCTTGGTTAGCATCGCCCAGTTTGAGGCTGTACCAACACATGTTTCTTAATGAATCAAACTGAACCATAAACAGTTTTAGACATTTTTTGCAAACCCATTTGACTGATTAGATCAAAAGAGATTCTTTTGCAAATTTGAGCCATTTCACACGTATGTTAAAAAAACAAAAAACAAACTGAAAACAGACAGTGGCTACGTAGTTTTCAGCCAGTTTATGAATAAGTGCGTAGTGTATAAAGCGTCATTAAGGACACAGCTATACTTTCAGGGAATGCTGAACCAGCTAAGCAACTGTCATTGAAATAAATGGGAATGCTAACAAGTAGCTTTCTGCAGCAATTACAGACATCCTTGGTTAAGACTCAAGTGAACTTATAGAGACTCACACCTCAATCTGTTTGAGAACTCTTCAGGGATCCTGTCAAACAAAGAGCTGCCTTCTGAACAACCGGGGTGTGCGGAAGAGAAGGCCAAAACAGCACAGGCTATGTAATAATGCTGAAATGCGTCATCCAGTGACTATATTTAGAAACATGTACAAGTGCGTTGATCCGGTCAAAAGATAAGAACTGTGGCTCTTTATGTCTAATGTGTTAAGCAAATGTTGGCTAATGTCATGCCAGAGAGGACACAGACTCACGGGAGCAGATTTAACAACACATTATTGAGAAATATGTAGTAGACAGGAGCAGAAAGACAGACTAAATAAATAACAATAAATACAAAAAAAGTTCTCATAAGCATACTACATAAAACGCATTTTATAATAAAATTTACAGTGATGTCTGTGGACATTCATTTAAATCTGGAAATAAACATTTTAATTTGACAAAAAAAAAGAAGAAATTTTGAATGAAAATGTTATATTCAATGAGAAAAAAAAGAAGAAAAAAAAGAAAATACAAAATAGAAACGTTTTTACCATAGTGGGCTCAGACTCCTCAGATTTGGGATTAATTCAGACTAAACCTTGAATTTATAAGACTGGGAATTTACAGCATCAATTTTTCTGCCACTTTGTCAGGTAATGCGATGCGACTGTCTGAAGGCTGGGGAAGGCGATTGTTCGGATGGTATTCCCATCTCTCCATCCAGCCCCCGCGAGAAGTGGCTTCGCAGACGGACACATGTCAAACTACGGGTGAGTGAACTTACCTGTAATTAGTTAAGATAAAACAATGTTGTACAGTGTGAATATTTTTATAAAACACATCTCATTTACGGGGAAATATATGTAAAAAAAAAAAAAAAAACTTTTTAAAAGCAATTAACCCTTAAAGACCTAGAACATTTTTGGGGCACTTGACACGCCTGCACTTTTCTTTGGTTTTTAGGACCTATTCTAGCAGTCAGCATCAAGTGCCATATATCATTATAATCAGTCTAGCTAATTTAAAGTCCCAATTGTCCTTTTGTTTTCTCTAAGAATGAATGAATTTCCAGAATTTTAAGAAAAACGCAAGCAACAGTTGGGTGTTTTTTACTCTGTACTCAAACAGAAAATCCTGAAGTTTAGATTTTTTTCTTTAGAAAGTTGTCTGGGTGTTTTACACTTCCAAATAAAATTTAGTCTGCATATAACATTCCCCAAGCAAGTTATAGCCATTTATTACAAAACTGTTATAAGCCGTTTCAGTGAAAAAACAGGTCTATATAGTTTACTAACAATATCTATATAGTATCTATATAAAAATGTTTAGGGAGTAAAGAAAATGGAATCAGTGTTATATAATAACAAAACATAGTAAAAAAAGTGACTTTTTTCAGAGAAATATATTTTCAATCTGAGTATGAACAACAACAAACACAAACCGTGCAGCTAATAGTGAAAACAATTGCACAAATTCTTCTGCAACAAAAATACAAACAGTGCAAACTACACACAAAATGAGTGAGAAATATACAGAGTGCAACAGAAAAAATTGTGAAAATGATCTTTATGAACTATATAATTATTGTTTACATAATATAAATAATATAAATGGATCGATCCGCTGGCTGTACTCTGCCTCGGAATCGATTTTACCGGAACATCACCTAACGACGCGAAGACATGAATTCCAGTGCTTTATCCGATATGTACCGCTGTTTCATCCTTGTTTTTGGTTTGTTTTATGTCAAAGTACTCAGTTGTGTGTCTGGGCTTTTTCAGAGAGTTCTCTCATGCAAATGTGTTATTTTGTGTTTGTTTTCATGCACACACGACAGACTTTACTTTCACTTTGTGTTTGTTCAAATTTGGTTCAAATGGTGGTTCAAAAGACCAAAACCTATGTTTATTGGTTGAATATGTGACAGTTTGAACCAATATGGGCACTGGGGGTGGAACTAAGCGTCAACAATCGTTCCTGTTTGGCTCAGAGGGACCAAATGCATTGGTTTCTTCTGAGGAATCATTAGGCCTGCATCCCAATGTGCATACTATCCATCTTAAATTCTATGTGATAGTAGTAATTTTCAATACTATTTAGGGCAGATAGGGTGGATAGTATGCACAAGGCCGTAACCATGTCTTGAACATTGGGGGGGACCAATTAGTGTGTATATATATATATATATATATATATATATATATATATATATATGCTTTAATTGATGCACGCGCACACACACACACACACACACACACACACTACTCGCACACAGAAACTTGTCAACACTACCCTGCGACTTTTATTGTAATAAAATAGTTTCCATACTGAATCGCTACATTATATTTCTCAGCAACGATGTGTTTTTGAAGTATAACTAAATTCACAGTTTCATTGTTTGTAGGGACAGACAAACAGATGCAGATAATTAACACACGCACATTTTCTCTCTCTC
>JAFVLL020013347.1:0-27759 GCA_021397915.2 Tor tambroides | reverse complement strand
GTAAAAAATATTGCCATTGGTTGACCCCCCCTGTTCATCACACCTGCGCCCAGTCTGGCTATCTGGCATGAGTCACTTAGTAGACCTTCACTTGGATCTGCACCTACTGGCACAGGACGCCTCTGCTGTTCTCTGCCAACGGCTTGCTTTGTAAACAACAGACCATGTTTCTGAGAACTCAGTGGAAATGGCCTGCTGAGTATCCAATTATAAGTTCATTGGAGAGACCCCTGATGGGGTATCATCACCGTGGGTGACTGTAGGGACATGAAATTGATCCTGCTCAGGTCTGTAAGAATTGTTCAGCTATTATCTTCTTTTGTGCTTTTTGGCTGTTACTTTAAATGCATCTTGCCACTGATTCAGTCTAGACAAACTGGTGGAAGGCTGTTCGTAATCTCTGGTTTGTATCTCTGTGGTCTGAATGTCACATTTAGAGATTAATCTACAAACTACATGCATCTTGGATTTAGTGCAAGAGTTGTTTTTCACTGATTTCAAGCATATGCATGCACAAAATGTCCCCAAAGGGAGGTTTTGGCACAAATTTGTCAGCAAACTATTTCTGTGTGCACACATAGATGCAAAAATGCAGTGTTATAAATTTGTGTTTGCCAAGTCCACAGTTGCAAAACCAACATCACTGTAATGTATTATCCACCCTTGCTTGTGTATTATGTCATTACAGCCTTTGTTTTCTTTGTTTTCCATTTTTTTCCTTTCCTGTCTGTCTGTTTTTAATCTGCTGAGATTATCCTCAGTTCCCCTCTCTCAGTATTCACTGGAGCCGATCAGTTCAAGCTGTGGCCCTAATCATTCGTAATGATTTTCTGTTGGCATTGTTTGGAGAGACTAAGTAAATGCCACACCTGAAGCAGAGATTTTCAATACAATGCTTCTTTTCTAGTTTTTCATCTCTCTCTCCGCTCCTCTTTGTCAGTTCCTCTCTCTATGAGTCAGATGTTTGCTTTTATAACAGTATGTACGTTATTTAAAATGATTTAAATTTCAATATTAAATTTAAAAATTTCATTTAAACCATTCATTTTTGTTTACTTATGTCCTCTTCATCCACCTATGTCTTCACTCTACAGTGACTATTAATATTCAGTATATATTTTGTATTGTTTTAATTTTCTGCATTCACACCTGTAAATCACAGAAAACCACTGCCATGATGATATTAAGACCAGCAGCACAATTGGAAATTTTAATTTTGTTCTGCCAAAGAAAATATTTCCAACCAAAGTCGAAGCAAAATTAACTTTTTGCACATTACTGAATGAATCAGTGTTTTTGAATGAATCGATTCAGATGAGTCAGTGATTCAATGATTCACTCATAAACACAGTGGCTACATCCAAAATTGCATAAATCGCATAATAGTTGAAAAACATTACGTGAACAGGGTAGTATGTCCGAATTTACAGCATTGTGAGTAGGGATGACCTACTATTTCCGGTGAGATTCTGAAGTATGCATTCAACAGACACTTTACTATCCCACAAGGCCACAGAGAGGATGTGTGAGTAGCAGTGAAGCAACACGGCAACTGATGCTAGTAGGTCACTTGATAATGACAACATAATAAATGTAGTACATCCAGAATATATTCATACTATATAGAACATACTTTTTTAATGGTCACTAAGTAATTACTTACTCTCTGGGTAGGTTCTTGTTTTTGGATGCAGCCACTTGTTTCCTTCAAAATCAGCATTTTGAATGAAACAATTCAGTTGACTGATCGATTCAGTGAGTAGTTACTTGTCGCTACCTACTGGCATATCAAAGCAAGCTCCAGGAAGATTTACTGGAAAAACACACCACTAATGCGTTTTTCTTGATTAAGATATTTCTTATTTACTTTGATTTGATTTAATCAATTGCCTTCTTATTGTACCCTATAAACCCTACAATTCTGACTTTTAATTCATATCCTAAGGGCACATCAGTGTAATTAAGCAGCATAAATCTAATGGACCTAGTCCAAACAAAATGTGTATGTGCTGGTTGCAACCCTCTATTAAATAGTGTTAGGTCTCTTGTCTCTCTGCTAAATGTCAGAGCAATTTCACTCAGAATTGCTCTCTCCTCTCTGGAGGCTGCAATACGGCTGGAAATACAGACAGATTTAAGACGTTGAAGGGCAAATGCAGCACATCTGTCAACACGCAGATGTCATGTGAACATGATCCACTTATAGGGCACTACATCCTGCCTTACATAGAGATTAATTATGTATGTTTTTAATGCATCATCCTAATACAAAACAAATATGCATCAGCTTAAGTAGAATTTTAGTCAAATACTTTATATCACAGTTGTTTTTCTACTCTCTTTCTCTCTCTCTCTCTCTCTCTCTCTCTCGCTCCCGCTCCAGTGAGATGAAGAAGGCACTGGTTGTGGAGGGCAGTCGGTCTGTTTTGCTGTCGCGGCAGCACAGGTTTAATGAGCGCTGCTGCATCCGCTGCTGCTCTCCCTTCACCTTCCTGCTCAACCCTAAACGTTCCTGCCTGGACTGTTGCTACAACGTCTGCAAGGGCTGCTGCACCTATAGTAAGAAGGACAAAGCCTGGCTGTGCACCTCCTGCCAGAAGACCAGGTCAGTTCTGCCGCGCTAACCAGAGCTGTTGTGAGCGTGAGCTCCGTCAGGGGGCTTACGTAGGAAACACCTGCAGGTTAAAGGCTCATGATGCTTCTGGTTGTTATCAGGATTTAAAAACTAGGGGTTCGTGATATAGTGGTACTGTATTGGTTATTGGTTGATGTTAGATATTTTTTTAAATTGACAGTATCAGTCAGTATTGGCTGCATTTTTTAAACAGCATTTTTTAATGTTTAGGTTACCTTTGCCATGTCTAATTCTCACTTGAAGTGAATCTTTAAAAACACTTATAATTTAATGACACAGTTAAATATAGTCTTTAGCAAATTTAAAAATGAATATCCATTTTTCATACTGTACATTATAATGTTGCAATGCCTAAACTCACTTCTATCATTACATTTATTTGTAGCAATTTATTGTTAATTTATTTAGACGGAATAATATAGAATATCATTGGAAAATGTAATATTTGTTCATCCCTATAAATAGACTGAAAAGTTTTTTTAAAAAAAAACTTGGGTTTGATAAGAAGAGAAGTGAATTTTTTTAACATTTAAATTTTTTTATTTACAATTTTAAAAATAGTTTAATTTCAGGTCTGGTTCTGTAAATTGAATCTGTACTATGAAAATTTGCTTGTGTTTATGTTCATATGAGTTGTGCCTCACGTACATTTCAAAGCACCTTAGTAGTCATTTGAGCATTAGTGAGCGTCTGTATGTCTGTGGGTTCATTTACACAAATGGTTCAATGAAAGAGTACAGAGTGTTCTTGTTGAGAGTTCAAATAACACTGTTAAGACAGTCATCAGAATTATTATGTATTATACAAGTATAGAGCATGATATGACATTGCACACAAATGCCTTTGTAAATGTCACAGAGTGCTGTAGGTCAGAATCCTACTGAACAAAGACAGAAAATATTTTTGCACTTCTTACATGCACACTAATGGATAAATACTGGCCTGCAAACATAAAACCTTCAATTCATGTTTAACCAATTTGATTTTGCTAACCAGTGAAGGCAGAGTTAAATTTGAGTGACCTTCTGTCTTATTATGGTGTTTCTACAGATGTGATGTGAATCTGTAGTGCTAATGAAACCCAAGAGCTTTACGCTTCACACACTGTGCATGGAAGGGTACTATGTCCTACAGAAGTCCTGCATTTCTGTGCAAAACATCACTATATTTATTTATTTATCTATAGCAGGATTATTCCTTCTCTTTCCTATCTTATACATACACACTCACACTTAAACAGAGATTACGTCCATCAGTGGAATTGAATTTTGATACTATACACATCCACTCCTATTTTCTCTGTCCTCTCGTAATAAAACGGATGCTCATTCCAGTTTTCGTTGCAAAGATCAGTGTATTAGATCATTACCGAATGGAAGCAGGCAATTTAAATTTATGCTATGCTTACAGACTGTTTACAGTACATGTGGCTTCTTGTCTAGTTAATTAAATAAATGCATAAACAACTAATTCCCATTTAAAGTCCATCTTAAAGTAAAATTCTTTACTGTATGAAAAAATATCATTGGCCCTCAGGGAGTGTCTGTACATTATGGTAAAAGGACGCAGAATGCTATTTTAAGCATGAAAACAACACTGTAGTCTTTACCAACATCTCATATTTCTCTGCATATTTCTTTAACAGATTATTAAAACTTGGTTGGTGGTATAATGTTGCTAACATAATTATTAATTGATAATTATTGAATGTTAAAATTCCTGGCAATTTTGGCCTGCTCCCTGGAGCATAATAATAAAGATTCTTCTGATTTTTCATTTTCTTTTTGACAATTTTCCCTACTGTATACAAAGTAAACAATAATCTTATATGTTCTCAGCAGGCAATTCCTCTGAAAAACCTCATTTTAATTCAAGCTATTGGACTTCTGCTCTCAGTGGCATGGCAACATCAAGCTCTTTGTCTCTTTAGCAGTGAGAGTCTGAATATTAGTGTAGCACAGGCTTAACTAGGTCTTTGATATTGAGCATGCTCAAAAGTGCCTTTGGCTGTATATATAGTGACCTTTCTTTGTATATATGTTTGTGTGTGCTTGATTATAGGACCTTGTGTCTATGATTATAGGACAAATGTCATAGTCTTCATAATCATATGTTCTGCACTTTCATTGTCAAAGGTTTTAATCAGTGTAGTGTAAATAGAAACTCAGGAATGCTCTTAAATAAGCATTAAAATGCAGCCTTGTTCATGTATTTCCAGGCTCCTGAAGACCCAGTCACTGGAATGGTTCTACAATAATGTGAGAAGGCGTTTTAAAAGGTTTGGCAGTGCCAAAGTGTTAAAGAACCTCTACAGGAGGCATGCGGCCGAGTGTGGAGCGCTAGCAGAGCTTACAGGTACTTGCCATCTGGACTGTTGTATGACCTTCCTTGAAAATAAAGGATGTTTTCATACTATGACATTTTATAATTATTTATAAGTATATATTTTGGAGGTAAAAGAGCTGGTTTGCATGTTGCATGTTTGTAGGAGTTGTTGCATTTCAAATGCCATCTGCATTCAGTGGATATGTCAGTTTTAGATTGTCTTTTCCATAGCTTATGATTGCATGTGCACGCATGTATTTAGCACTAATTCATGAGGGTTAAGAAAAGAGCAGACAGGGCTCCACTAGTCTGACTTGCCTCCTCTGTATCCAATATAACAGCCGCAGGATTTATGAGAATTATGTTTATGGAGGAAGGGTCGCTGTGCACTTTTGATTATGACCTGATAGATCCATTCCCTCTTGTATTCGTAACATTTAAATAGCGAATCAAAATCAAGCATATACATATAATTCTATACAATAATTACTTATTACATTAACAGGCAAATAATTTATTCACTAGCCTAAATAAAAAAATGACTGAATATTATTGTTAATAATATTATTGAATAATATTATTCTGCTCCCTGTTCATTGGAAAATCACAGTAAACAGTTGTCGTTTTTACAAAAAAATACTGTGAAAGTACAGCCAGAAGTAGCTGAAAATATACTGCTAATTCACAATATTTTTACTGTGCACCCTTGTTTGGATGTGTAAAATAATCTCAGAGATTATTTTTCTCTTCCACGCCAGCTTGAAGCTCCTTTGCTTGTGTTTGTGGGCACAACCCTAAATGAGTTATGATCTGTGCCCAGCCTACATTTCAGTTTTGCTGAGGTCTGTGAGCAGAGAATGTCTTCTCCATGAAGAGGAAAGCAGTTTAGAGCAAGGCCAATGCCACATTAACAATGGATGACCATGACTGTGGATGTTTGTCACCTCAGCAGACCCCTGTATCCTCTGAGGAACAATAGATCTCTGTGGAGGAGAGTAAAACCATTTACAGTGACAATGAAAAATAAAGAGCTTTGGCCACAAAACTCAATGCACTATGTGGTCAAGCTTTTGAAAATTTGATGTAGAGAAAAGCTAGGAGATAATCTGTTTGAGTTTAATGTCGGACAAGTGCTAAGAATGGAGCGATAAGCTTATAGCGTTATAGGTTTTTAAGCCGCAACATCAGTCTTCAGCTTATCTCATAGAAAAAGCTAGATTCATAACATTACTTTGATCTGCTCTCCTCAGCAGAATGTAGGCGTAAACACTGGCTTGAAAGAAAAGGGCAGGTGTTTTCATAGAATGGTAGCCGGTGGCTTCAGAGGCAGTTTGACCTTTACCGGCTTGAGGGGAGCACTTTAAATTGCTCTATGTAGAGCTGAGGCCGTATTGATATGTCAGTATTTACCCAGCAAATGATTTGTCATCCAACAGCTCTCTGAGACTGAGACAGTATCTGTCATTGAGAGAAACCTGTCGACACTGCTATTAAATCATGTGTCTGAACGGAAAGTGCTGTTGAATAGCTCAGTTTATCATAGGAACAGTTTGTCAATAACACTAACAACAACAATAGAAATATTTAAAGCATACGGTTGTACTTATTTTTTTCTCATTTAATATTGAGCGAAGCTCTTTATTGCACACTTGTCCTACCTTATCACTCTTGACCATTTTTTAAATTAGTTTTACTATTAGATATGAAACTTAGAAATTTTATTATGTGGATGTTCTTTTATATAAAAGGTTGATGCCCTCAGAAATCATTCTGGCATCCGAAATCGAGGCATGGCATGCAACATACACACACTTTCTAAAGTTATACATCCTCTGCAACTGAAAATGGATAGATTATGAAAGGTTTAAAAGGTTTTTTGATGAAATGAGCTGTAACATTTTTTGCAGCAACAGAGGGCAGCACTTATGAAGAGAGCGGCTGTAATGAGAGTAGTATGTATGAGAGCGACACCACGTTCTACAAGCAAAGTGAAGGTTTGTGATCAAATAATTATTCAGATACAGTCATGGCCAAAAATATCGACACCCTTGGTAAATATGATCAAAGAAGGCTGTGAAAATTAATCTGCATTGTTAATCCTTTTGATCTTTTATTTAAAAAATTCACAAAAATCTAACCTTTCATTGGATAATAAGAATTTAAAATGGGGGGAAATATCATTATGAAATAAATGTTTTTCTCAAATACACGTTGGACACAATTATTGGCACCCCTAGAAATTCTTATGACTAAAATATCTCTGAAGTATATTCCCATTCATATTCACAATTTTGAGCACTCCGGGCTGATTATGAACATGAAATTATCCAGCCATGCTTCCTGTTTCACAGAAATATAAATAGGAGGGAAAACAAAGCCCAAATTCCCTTAATCATCCATCACAATGAGAAAAACCAAAGAATATATTTCTGATGTGCAGCAAAAGATAATTGAGCTTCACAAATTAGTGAAGTGGCTTTAAGAAAAGAGCTAGAGCAGTGAAAATTCCCATTTCCACCATCAGGGGAATAATTAATAATTTCCAATCAACATAAAATGTTATGAATCTGCCTGGAAGAGGACGTGTGTCTATATCGTCCTAATGCACAGCGAGAATGAGAGTTTGAGTGGTTAAAGACTCTCCAAGGACCACAGCTGGAGAATTGCAGAAAATAGTTGAGTCTCGGGGTCAGAAAACCTTAAAAAAATTGTCAAACAGCACCTACATCACCACATGTGGTTTGGGAGGGTTTCAAGGAAAATTCTCCTAGCTCATCCAAAAAACAAACTCCAGTATATTCAGTTATCAGACACGACTGGAACTGCAAATGGGACTGGCTTCTATGGTCAGATGAAACTAAAAAATGAGCTTTTTAGCAGCAAACACTCAAGATGGGTTTGGTGAACACAGGGATAAAAAGTACCCCATGTGTACAATGAAATATACTGCTGTATTTTTGATGTTGTGGGCCTATATTTCTGCTGGAGGTCCTGGACATCTTGTTTTAGACACATGGCATCATGCCATCAGGTTTCAAAAAGTATTGAATAAAAGGGTGCCGCTAATTGTGGCCAATGTGTATTAGAGAAAAACATTTATTTCATAATGATATTTCCCCCCATTTTAAATTCTTATTATCCAATGAAAGGTTAGATTTTTGTGAATTTTTTAAATAAAAGATCAAAAGGATTAACAATGCAGATTAATTTTCACAGCCTACTTTTGGTCATATTTACCAAGGGTGCCGATATTTTTGGCCATGACTGTTTGTATGGTTTGTTACTGTATATCAGTAGTTTTGATTCCATTAGTTTCATACAGTGGACATTTGAAAATACTGTAATTATTATGTCTCTCTCCAGAGCACAGCATGGCTGATACTATTAATGTGGCACTGCGGGTGGCAGAAGAGGCCATAGATGAGGCCATTGCTAAGGCTGAGAGCCAGGCTGACAGTCAAGTAAGACTTTCCCATTAATAGGTATAAGATTGTTCATTCATTTATTCTTGCTATTCAATAACTTTCAATAACTGCAAATGTGACATGGCAGCTATTTGACATTTGCTTTTGTAGGAGAAGCAGAAAGAAGCTCATTATTTGCGAGAGAACAGAGGAGAGCTGATTGAGGAATTGGCCACAACTATAGTACAGAAAGTGAGTAACACATGACAGCAATGACCTTTCATGAATGCGGAGTTTTACATTGTGTAGAATTCAGTGTATTCAGCAAGGACCCATGAATTCAACAAGGGTGCATGAAATTGATCAAAAGTGACTGCAAAGACATTTGTAATATTACAAAAGATGTCTGTTTCAAATAATTGCTGTTCTTCTGAACTTTCATATAAAAATCTTTTAAAAATGTCAAGGTTTCCACAAAAATATTAAACAGCACAAATTTCTTGAGCACCAAATCAGCATATAAAAATGATTTCTGAAGGATCATGTGACACTGAAGACTGGAGTAATGGTTGCTGAAAATTCAGCTTTGCCATAGCAGGAATAAATTACATTTTAAAATATATTAAAACAGAAATCGGTTATTTTAAACTATAGTATTTCAAAATATTACTATTTTACTGTATTTTTCATCAAATAAATGCAGTCTTAGTGAGCATATTTTACCCATTATTTGACTCGTATTTTACACATTACTGTTTATAACACAAAGGCATAATTATATAATACATATTTTTATTTCTTTATTTTAATGCTTTTAAAATTTATAATTTGAGATTAATCTGAATGTATCAAGATCTGCCTATCCGTTTATATTCACACTCTTGATTTGACATAAAAAGATGATGCAGAACTGTATTATTTAACATATGTTGAATAGGAATATATGGCTTGATATAATATTACATTTAAAATTATTATATGCTATATAGAATTTTAAATTGTTAATTTTAAATTATCTTATTATTATTTATCAATTTTGACACTGTTTGCATAAACTTATTATATTGGAATATTTAAATGTCAGATTGTCCACCGGAAAAGGGGTCTGTCTGAGATGAAGTCTGGATGTAATCTGGACCAGAACAGTGATGGAATCTCTCCTGATCAAACCCAGAGTGCCTTTGATGCTTCTCTTTGGGTACAGTGACTTTTTAGTTCTTTTAAAGACTGAATTACCTGCAATTTGGCAATGCTTTTGGATTGTTCTTTTGCTTCAATGTTTTGAATGAAACGTTTCCTCTCCCCTCAGAGGTCTCGCTCAGCTTTCTGTCTATTGCCCGATGAAAAAACAGACCAGCATTCTAACACTGGGTCAAGACTTTCATCCTCTATAAGTCATACTCTGGAAATGAAGACAGAAGAACCAATGCCTGTCCAGGCCATGCCTAGCTGGAGGAGTGTCGACCGACTGGACAATTCCAGTTAGATCCTTGACTTAAATCCATATGATTCTTAACTATAGTTAATCGACTCTTCTTGTTAATGACAGAGATTTGAAATAATTTTGAATTATTCATTTATATATATGTCTAAATGCTGTGTGTATGTCTTCAGTGTTACAGAGTCCTGATGGTAACTGGATTGCTTATCAGAGCAACCTGCTCTCTCGACCAGGCCTTTTAACTAAGCGCAAAAGTCTGGTTTACAGCGTCTTGGAAAGGGAGTCTGGCGTGGTGTCAGCTTACGATGAGATGGGCTCAGAAACAGAGCCTGAAGCTAATGGGGTCTGGGGCGCTGCACTGGAAGAGCTTCGGCGTAAAATGTCTGCCAATAAGCAGTTGAGTTACCCAGAGTCCTACAGCCGTCAAGCAACCTTGCCTTTGAATGCACAAGCACATCTCACTGCATACACCTTGACTGCAGACACCGAGGACTCCGCAGGACAAGATGAGCCGATACACCAGTCCCAGAAAAATCTGCTGCCCTTCTTGAAAAGAAAAGTGCCGCTAGAACACAGACGACCCTCATCTGCCCGCCGCCCAAATATCATGGATATAAATTTCAATCCAGGAGGGGCTGAAAGCAGCGAGGATGGCCTAGAAGAAAGCAGGGTCAAGAGATCACGGCGAAGGAGGAAAAATAAGAGAGAGGAGGCAGAGTTGAAAGGGCAGTCGGTATTGTCTTCAGATGTCCCGGTAAGAATGACTGTTTGTTATACAACATGTCTTAGCTTTGATTTAGAACAGGGGTTTTTAAACCTTTTGATGTCGACTACACCCACATATGATGATCCTCTTGTGAGCACCCTTCATATCTAAAAAAATAAAGCCAGTTATATATTTCCATATATAAATAAATACCCATTTATACTGTGTTGTTTCCAAAATTAAATAATTGGTACTGAAGTCAAAACAAAAAATATTATCTGAAAATATTTTGTATAAAGTTCACAAAGTATTTGTTTTATTTTATTATTTTATACTATTTTTGTTTTGAATTTCTTGCTGTTGTTATATTCGAAAATGTGCAGTTAATTTCATGATTTCTGACTGGTCTATAGAAAGCAGAGTGAAAAGACCAAAAATTAAAGTCATTAATTAAAATAAAAATAATTTAGATTGTGTATGTTATACATTATATAGACAATATACACACTACTTTTCAAAAGTTTGGGGTAAGATTTTTTTTTTTTTGAAAGAAGTCTCTAATGCTTAACAAAAATATAGTAAAAACAGTAATATTGTGAAATGTTAATACAATTTAAAATAATAGTTATTTGAAAATGCAATTTATACCTGTGATGGCAAATCTGAATTTTACCAGCCACAGTCTTAAGTGTTAAATGATCTTTCAGAAATAATTCTAATAAAAAAAAAAGTTGAAAACAGTTTTACTGCTTAACATTTTTGCAGAAACCTTGATATTTGGGATTCTTTGATGAATAGAAAGTTTAAAAGAACAGCATTTATTTGAAATATCAATTTTTTTTTTCCAACAGTGCAAAAATCTTTACTGTCTCTTTTCATTAATTTAATTCATCCTTGCTGAAGAAAAGTATTCAGTTATTTAAAACTTTCTGAACCAAAACTTTTGAACGATAATGTGTGGATATATAAATTATTTATTTATTTTTGACATTTCATGACTCTTATTCTTTATTGGCAGGATTCCAGTAGCCACCTCTCAGATGCTCTGGTGAAGAGACGCTATGTGAAACAAGACTCAGACTTGCATGGAAAAAGATCATGTGATCATAGTCTGGAAGGAGACACTTCAGATACTGCTACTCCTGACATCTTGAGCTCTGGAGCCATGACCCCTGATCCATTTGGACTTGGTTTCAATGCTCCCAGCAATTCCAGTCATGGGGCCCTTGGTGTAGTTGGATCTTTAGATCAGGAGTTGACTACCAAACTGAAAGAATTGACCAGTCAAGTCAGAGAAACACAACTTTCTTCCACTGAGGATGAACTGGAAAGGTTGGAGTATCAAATGGGGAATGAAGAAGGTGAAACAAAAGAAAAAGTGGGAGATGCTGCATTGGTGATTGAGGCTGATTCAAAAGAAAGATCAGATGAAATTGAATCCACAAATCAAGTGAGATCAACTGAGATGTTGAAAGAAGATGATCTGACTTCCAAACTGAGAGAGTTGACCAGTCAGGTCAGTGAGACACTACTTTCTTCCACTGAAGATGAACTGGACAGGTGTGAGAATCAAACTGAAACCAAGGGTATAAATCAGTCAAGAAGAACTGAGGTGCTGATACAATATGACGAGAAAACCCAAAACTATGCAGAGATGGTTGAAAAAGCAGAAGAAGAGAGATCAGAGAAAAGGCAAAAGGACACTGTGGCAAAGCAGGGCGTTAGTGAGCAAAATGACACGGGTGAGACCCAAATGTCAGAAGAAATGAGCTCTGTGAGCCAAAAACAGACACTTAATGCACAAAATGAGATAGTTAGAGAGAGAACTGAAGAGACAAAGAACAAGGGAGAAGTTCATACTGAAGAGAAAAATGCAGAAATAAAAGATTGTGGAAATGCAGTTGAAGGTCAGCAGAGCAGAGCTGAGAATACACAGACAGTTGATCATATTGAGGAGCAGGAGGTGTTATCCTGTGAACTGGCTTTGAGTAGATTGATTAGTGAAGATGGAAAGATGGAATTTGATAGGATCATCAATACTGTAGTGAAGGCTTTGGATGATATGGAAGAACACATAGAAGCTTACACTAGTGAGGGGGTATTTTTAGACAGAGAGAGAAGTGAGGGAGAGGAACACGAGATGATGGAAGAGGAGGAGAATGTAACTGAACAGGAAACGGATGACAGCACAATATCTGAGGGATGCTGTGTTGGTGGAAAATCGAAGGAGGTGCAAGAAAAAGAAATGAAGGAAGAGGGCAAGATCAATGAAGTTGTGGCACTAAAGAGCAACACGGAATATACCGAAGAGACAGAAGACAAACAATGCAGCAAATCATCAGAAGAGAGAGTTCAAGAGAAGGATGGCAAAAGTCAAGGTGACTTGACTGAAAACAGGGAGAAACAGAGGGACTCCACAATTGAACACAGCACCCCATCTGGTCAGGAGGAGTATCTGTCACCGGAGGAGATCTGCAAGGTAACAACTAACTACAGTATACTATACTAAACAACACTACAGGCTGAAGTAACCTTAGTTGCTTTCAACTAACATGCTTTTATTTAATCTACTTAACCTATTTCTCTGAAGCTCTTCTTTATTTCTTATTTCTTTCTTTGTCTTCTGCCTCTATTTGATCTTTATTAGGATGCACACATGCTGGATATAGAGAAAAACCTACATTTAATCTCCAGTATACTACAGCAGGTGATGATTGTATGCTGATAAGGACAGTATGCTCTTATTTCTGCACTAATTAATTTGGCTACTGTACATGTTCTCTTTTCTGTGCGTTTTCATCTGCTGCCTGACTCTGGGCTCGTTATTTACTGTATTATATTTTACATATTTTACATTCAATTAGGACACAATTCATCAATAAATAATCGTGATTATGATTATGGCTGCCACATAAAAAAGTGGATTATAATATTCTATTTAGATGTATTCAAGTTGGGTCAAAGGTTTTTTCACAGCATTGAGCGTTGTGTCCAATCATAGATATGTTGGTGGAACACATTGAGCCCAAGCAATGGCCAGTCAGAGGTGTCCACTCAATGCCACTTCAAATCAGCTCACTTGCAAATCCTCTTATTATAACCTGCAATATGTAGACAGTGTAATTAAACTTGGAAGCCAATTTCTGCTACATAACCAAAAAATATCCATAAAATGTAAAAATTCGGACATACTAATAATGAGATAAAAATGACTTAGTATGTCATAATTTCCACATTTCATGCTTTTTGTCATAATTATTAGATAAAAAGTAGAAATTATGACATAAGTCATAATTGAGATAAAAGTTAAAATCATGACATAATCTGTCAAAAATATTTTACATTTTTTAAAATCTCATAACTGACTTTTTAATCTTTTAATTGTGACATTTTATGAACTAATTAAGATTTCACAAAGCATTATTTTTCTTCTTATGTGGTTGGTAATGGGCTTCTATAAGTAACTGATTCAGTTTTTCAGCCTACATAATGAATATAGCATGCCGTTGGTCCATCCAAAAAAGTATTTAAATGTTAACTGTATTCATTAAATCGGTATTAATAATTTTGCTAATTTAGGTGTGGTCACACTAGACCTGCCCCATACCTCATTAATTTCCACATTCCAATATATGAATGTGAATGTTAATGTGCAAAGTTACAGTACCTTCCTCTGTGTATTTACCGTGAATAGAAGTACTCAGCGGCATCACTACGCAGCATCACCACAGAGGTGCTAAAAGTACTGAACGCTACAGAGGATCTGATTCACGGATCTATGGGAGATGAACGATGCCAGTCAGACCACAGTGACGTGTCGATCATTCCCTCTGACGAGGCCAGAAGACTGGACGAGCAGCTCGGCAGACTGGAGGAGAATGTACGAATTCTTTCTGCGATGAACGTATCTCACCCCACTGAGCATTTATGAGATGCTTCTCAATTTATTCGGATTCATTTCACTGTGTGCAGGTATATGTGGCAGCAGGTACAGTGTACGGGCTTGAGGCTGAACTGGGGGATCTGGAGGAGTGTGCGCGCTGCATCAGTGGATCCACCACTGAAAGACAGCTCGCTCATCTGGAGGACCAGGTGGCCTCTGCAGCAGCCCAGGTGCAGCAGTCTGAGCTCCAGGTGCGTTCGGCCTGGACGCTGTGCTCTCTCTCTCTTTTTCTGAATCTCAGCAGCAGCATCTCATAGCTCTGAAGATGCAATTACACTTGAATTAATGAGCAATATAACAAATGTTTTTGTTTCTTTAAACTATTTAAGTTGTTTTCGTTATTTGAAATAAAGCTAAAATAAAATAAAATATAAATATTAGATGAAAACCTTAAATGGAAATTAGAAATGTTGCTTTGGAAACTAACAGAAAAAGAAAGAAAGAAAGGAAATAGAGAAATTAAAAAAACAAACATTTTTTCATAAAAATGAAAAAAGCACTTAACAAAATTACTAAAACAAACTAAAATTAAATGAAATATAAATAATAGATGAAAAACACAAACGGACAGTAGAACTGAAATAAAAAACAAGTACCATAATTACCAACTGAAATAAAAATAAATTAAAGCTTAATAGAAATAGAACTAAATAAATGACAAACACATAACAAAATTGCTAAATTTTAACTAAAATTAAAATGAAAACTCAAAATATAAGGATAAAACGAATTAAAAAATATTGATAAACACTACAAGAATATAAAAGTAATAGTGCTGTCAAATGATTAATCGTGATTAATCGCATCCAAAATAAAAGTTTTTGTTTACATAATATATGTGTGTATACTGTGTATATTTATTGTGTATAAATACACACACATGCATATATTTAAGAAATATATGTTATGTTTATATATTTAAAATATTTATATATAAATATCAGTTATAATATAAATATATACATGGAAATACATGGAAATATTTTCAAAATATATGCTGTATGTGTATGTTTTTATAATAAATATACACAGTATACACACATATTATATAAACAAAAACTTTTATTTTAGATGCGATTAATCGGGATAAATCGTTTGACAGCACTAAAAAATAATATTAAAATAAAATAACTCAAATAATGTAGATATCCTATATACAGTACATACTATATAGACCTGTATATACTGTATACTACACATACTGTATAGAGTTATGCAAACATACTAACCATGGTGTCCCAAAACTGCCAATAACATTTCAAAATAACAGTCTTTCTGCAAAGCCTTACTGTTAACAATCATTTTCATATCTTTTTGCTTTGATCTGTGCTTTTTTTTCTAGGTTTTAGACATTTCCTCAAGAATTGCTGCTCTGAAAAATGCAGGTCTTAATGTAACTCCACAGACCCAATTTACCAAGGTTCAGACTCCAAAAACCAAGGTGATGTCTTCATATTTTAAGTAATATTCATACACATATTCCTACATGCTCATGTGACTTATGACTATAACTGTCGTAATATGTTCGTTTCAGACACAAACCATTGGCTCATCTCGGAAACTGAGGAGGCGACTGCCAGCACCTCCAAAACAAGGTAAGAGCTACTCATAATCAATACTGACAACTGACATATTTTTTTTAAACTGTTATCTGCGTAATTATAGGTGAAAAGTGTAATTGTTTATTTTAAAATGCTGCAGAAATTGTACCCATCATCTTTATATGGGCTTCATTTATTTCCGTTGCATTAATCAATGGTCTAAAATAGTTCAAAACATATATCTGTTGCTGACAATGTATCTCCCATTTTATCTGTAAATTTCAGATAAAGAAGCATAAAGAGGATAGTGGGAAATATCAGCAAGCATCATCACAAAGTTAAATAACTACAAACTTAAAAAAGCCACTGATCACATGTGCCTTGAAGCTCATGGCTCATAGATAAGATTTTATGGACTCAAGCTCTGGCTGACAGATTCAAATAAACTGTTGTATCGCCCATCCAGTGATGCCATTTTACACAAACTAATAACTCTTGATTGCTTTATTACCTCTCTCCCCTCATAATAAATAATAAACTAAAATAATCTAAAATTATACTATGATGTGGAGCTTTGTTTTGGCATATTTGACCATTACTGTGAATCAAGCTCATCATTCAATTAAGCCTTTAATTAAAAAAAAAAAAAAAAAATACAAATTACAATTAAAAAACAATCTTGTAAAAGGAAGTAATGGGATAGTTCACCAAACATGAATATTCTGGCATTATTTACTCACCCGATGTTGAAAACCAAACGGTTTTGCTTACCATTGAAATCTATGAAAAAAAACATTTAAGGCATTTCTTCAAATTTTTATTTTATATTCCATAGATGAAAGAGATGGTGAACTATCCCTTATATAGATTAAAGCCAAATCCCTTATATAGATATAGCCAAATATTTTCTGGATTAATCTTTCTGATTGATTTATCTGTCAGATTTAGAGTAGATTATACTAGCTATGTGTCAGCTATATGAATCATGCAGAACTTTATTCATGCTGATAATATAAATTTATGATGTTAGATTTGATAATAGAGAAGTTTACAAACTATTGTAAAGACACTGATTTATTGTAAAGTGTAAATGATCTGTGTAAATTAATGGATTTTTTTGTTTGATTATATTTCAATTATAGTACATTTTTGTACACAGATTTTTGTTGTTACTGTTGTTGTTGAACTGAGTTGTTCTCATTACATAACCTGAACATTTTATGGTATTCATTTACTGAAATCATCAACATAACATTTCAGTTGTTGAGATCTATATTTCTGCTTGAAAGTATTTCGAATATACAAATCAAACTACATATTACAAATACAAAGCACAGATATTATGAGGACATTAACTGAGGCATGTACGGTTACTATTGCAATTCATGAGATTACCTTGGATGTGTGTTTAAATAGTGCTATATGTATAGTGTGTGTGTATTAGATCAACTCTTCAATTGTATCTCAGTGTTTCTCGGATACACTGCAAAATATTTGAATCAAGAATATTTAAAAAAACTATCAAAGTTTTAAAGATTCTTTTATAACTGTACCTTAACATTATCCACATGAATTTGGATTTTTTGCGATCAGAGTATAAAGGTATTGCTTATATTGCAAAAATATATAATTCAGGCTTCCCTGTTTTACACAGGAAGTTCTGTGAGGTGTTTGCAATACACAGGCTTTAATGACCCATCTGGTTAGACGAGAGACACCAACAAGGGGACAGACCCTGTTTTAAAGGGGGCCTCTGGAGAGAAATTAAATAAAAGCTCAGATGTGAAGGTTTTCCCTGAGCGCTGCAATTCCACTGGCTTCACTGTGTTGGAAAAAACATTTATGTGTCCACATTGTTTACATTGCACTTTGGTGTGATGGTGCAATAGATCACTCACATTTGAAGTACTCGTTGTTATAAGGTCAAACAAATACCACATTGATCCCAGCATCCAGTGCAACTTCCTCTAAAAAACAGAGGAGCTAATTCATAAACCTTAGCGGCGTTCCATGATAAGGAAACGTTCTCTTTGGTCAGCCACAATAAATCCTTCTCTCTGGTCCGTCAGAAACAAGCTCTCTCTCCTGTCTGACACAAGAAAACTATCTCTAGTGTCCATCACGATGAATCCTTCTTTATCCTGTCCCATGGCCTCTACCTCTGCATATGACGGGTGTCCTGAACCCCGTCGAAATTTCATGGCAGGCCAGTGTGTTGGTCGTCTCTATATATCAAGAATAAAATTACAACATGTCAGAACAAACTTTTGAATGGTAGTGTATATTAATGTGCTAAAAAAATATTTTTTCACTTCCATTAGCTGTATATGCTTTAGCTATGAAGTTCACCTCTATGAAGAAGAGACTGGCGCTAGAGGTGGGATGATAGTACATGTATATAGTGGCCAACACAGCAACCACCATGAGGACCATAGTGATGAGGATGCCAATGAGCAGACCAGTCTGCATCTGCTCCTCTCTTTGCTTCTCTATAATGTCCATCTGATTCTGAGAGTCTGAAAGAGAACAGAAGAGGATATTTACACTTGCTTGTAAAGAACAACAATTATAACCAGATTTTTACATTTTCTGTAAGAAATGTGAGTGGCTTTTGCCCAAATGCCACAATGTCAGGGGTTTCTGGGCTTTTCTACATGGATGCTATTAGGAGTGTAACAGTACACGTATTTGTACCGAACATTTTTGGTAAGGGTCTTTTGGTTCGGTACGCATGTGTACCAAACAAATACAGCATTGTTTTATCCAAACTGCACGAGTGAAACTTCATTGGACACTTCCAGTTTTATATATTGCTACTTTTGATAAAAACAAAGTCTCATCTTTCAAATTGTCAATTTCTTTCAGGAAATTCAAACAATAAATACCTTTTTGACGCTCTTTGATGTGGCATGACAGATCTAAATAAACGCCTCTGTTCACATGCGAGTGAGCCTGATCATCCCTTCCTATTTACTACTAGTTTTAATGCGAAATAAACGTGAATGAACATCTCATGCCTCATGTCAGTGTTTCAACCACGGAAAGACGTCAAAACTAAATGTCACGTAGCATTTCATTTACCTCAGACAAGTCATCAGTGTCCACAGGTCATTAGTTTGCAAGAGAAATGAAATCTAGAGAAGAGCATTTCGTGAAATATTAGACTATATACTCATATTTTACTTTACCTGTTAGTGATGTCTTAATTATTTAATGTATGTTTAAATAAATCTATTATGAAACAGTTATGACAGCCACTGTGTAAATATATTTCAACAACAAATAGAAATTTTACAATTTTGAAATTTAAAAAATGAATTGAGAGCAATTTACATTATTGCATACAAGTTAAGTATTGATAATTATGTTTAAAAATAAATAGTAATTAAATTTAAGTTTGGGCTCTGTTGTTAATTGTAACCTTATAGTAGCCTAATGTAAAAGGGCTTACTATTTAGAGCATAAGCTGAGGTAGATTTTTAGATAAATTTTAATTATAATTTAATTTATTTAAAGAAAGAGCAATTTGTTCAGTAAAACACTGTTTAATTATAAAAAAAGCAATTTTATGTTTAATTTTTCCTCCTGCTGTACCGAAACCATACCGAACCTTGACGTCAAAACCGAGGTACGTACCGAACAGCCATGTTTGTTTCTTGTTACACCCCTAGTTGCTACGGTATTTGTGTGGTTGCTAAGGCAAAGACTTAACTTTTACTTTCCCTCATGTCATTCCAAACATTTGTGACTTTCCAAATAAATTGGAAGTCATTGGGCACCAAAACAGACTGGTTACCAACATTCTTCAAAATATATTGTTTCAAAGATGACAGAAAGTCAAATTTGGAACGACATGAGGGTAGAGAATGATAACAGAATTTGACACATTTTTCATGTCAAAGTAACATGCAGCACAGAAACCAAAAGTTGTCAATGTTAAACATACAGTATACAAAAACTGGAAGTTTATTCTGCAGTGGAAAAGGTCAGATTTTCATTATGGATTAAGTGTCATGTTGTAAAAGGTTATGGTGTCAATTTGATCTTGGTTTGTAGGGCTCTTGTAATTGGTCTCATTTGGAAGCAAGATATATAATGAAAGCAAGAAAGAAAAAAAAATCCTCTCAGTGATCTGCAGGACATAGTAAGACTGATACATACCGTCAGCGAGGATGCTGGTGGGAAGGTTTCTTATGAATAAGGGTGTGCTGGTGAGTTTGATGGTGACTGAGGAGGCAGATGTGGGTGATGTTGTTGTAGTTATAGACACTTCCGTCACTCCTGTCTGCACCGCCGGAGTGCTGCTTCTAATGACAGGCTGCTTTCTGTCACAGCTCTGGATCTTTGTCTTAAAATATAACTACATTAAGTTAGTAAAAATGGGAGATAGTGGAATAGAGGAATGAGTCAAAAAGATGAAAGTGGAGGATATGCTGGATCTATTCACCTCAATTAAGCACCCACTGTCAACCCAGTCCTGACGATACTGGTCAAAACCACTGGAACATCTACAGGAGAAACATTATTTGCAGCTGTTGAGTCCCTAGCCTTAAAGTTGAAGCACACTGCACTTAATCTATTTGACTATTCAAGTGCGTACCTCTGTAGGCGACTGCACCAGCTACAGTTGAAACCGATCTGAGCCGTAACACACGTTTCACAGCTGGAGAACTGAAGGCAGGCTGATAGCAGGAGGAGCAACATTTTAATAGAGACATGTGAAAGACGTGGGTACTTCTTCTCACAATAAGTGATTAGTACTAGGGAAAGATATGAGAGATGAATCTAGTTCTGTCAGCAGTTTGGACTCACTTGGTAGAGGAAGCATCTCAACAGCAGTGGCGTTTGCGATCTTGGATTTTAAGAGCTCTACCCGATGATATTCATATATTGTTCTTCTTCTAACATCTGTCATGAAAAAAAAACAATAGAACAGAAGGCTGGTGTCATTACTGATAATTAAAACAAATGATTCAAATTGTTTTCATTATTTTAAATAAAACTGAAATAAAAGTACTATAATTAATAAAGCTAAAACTGAAGCAAAAAATAAAGCTAAATAGAAATATTGAAAAAAAAACAACACATTTTAATCAAAAATGACATGAGCATACAAAATTAATAAAAATAAAATTGAAATGATAACTGAAAATATAAAAAGCTCATTCAAAATACTAATAAATTCTATAATGGTATATACTGTAAATACTAAAATAACACTGGTGAAGGCAGAATTAATTAAAAAAAAAAAAAGAGAAGAAGTATTATTTTTCATTTCAAGAAGAGTTACAGTACTTACTGGGAAGCTGTTCAATCTTATGAAGAACCACAAATGCATCAGAGAGCCCAACTTTCACAGGATGATTCACTGAGTTGATTTTGCTAATGTCAATGGGAACCTAAAAACAGATGAGATTCTACAATCAAACCTCGCTTCATCTACAAAACAGTGATGGCAGCTGTAAAAGCAAAAAGTATCTAAAAGAAACAACCTCTTTATATGCAAAGGTGATTCTGCCATCCTTGTATAAAGCTGCCTGGAAGGTAAAACTGCCGAGATGAGATGCATCGTGGAGATACACACGGTCCCACTGCACAACAAGAGCTGTGCCTAACACAAAGAAGATTCATAATACAGCCATTCAAACATAACACAACAATGCAAATAAATCAGGGCACGTTCAAATTTCAGTCCGTCTCATTTTACCATTATCACAGTAGATGATTGTGGAATTCTGTGAGATGCTGAGGTCAAAATTAGCCATGAGAGGAGCGATGTACTGAGTAGCAGTCAGCATTTTGTGGATAACATCTCCAGTGTAGATGAAACCTGAATAGAAATTGAATATATTTAATATATGCAATTCTATTCAAAAATGTGGGGTCGGTATTTTTAATCAACAAGGATGCATACATTGATCAAGATTGACAAATTTTGCTTAAAGTCAAAATATATATCACTCACCCCCTGTGGCTACATGTATTTCCCTTAATGAATGTCCGTAGAAAGGGAAATCAAAGGATAGATTCACTCTCTATTAAGACAAAGAAAACCACACTAAATTATGTGTACAAAAAATAAGTAACAATTACAAAAATGCATTACAAAAAAAATACTTTTAAGAAACTTTGTTGGTGATTGTATGATCGTACCAAAGTTTGCCGATGTGTGTTGGAGAGAATTCCATGAACTCTTCCCATGTCCATTTGCTCAATATTTACCCACAAACCCTTGTCTGGACTATCTGTGGGCCCATAGAATTTAGAAGTGTAGTAGATATGATCCATATCTCTCTAATGAACAAATATACACATTACTTACAAATGTACACATGAGAAGGTATTTTATAAATATGAGTTAATACATTCTTGACTGTTCACCTTAATGGATAAGTTACCGTGACTCTCATTTGTCACAACTTCTGGAAAGCGCTCTGAATCCAATCTGCCTTGCTTTTCATAATGTTCCAGATCTTGGTTCTGACTAATCTCGTGCACTGGTTTGGATGAGAGAGTCCATCTTCTCCATCTTTTATTGTAAAGCTTGAGGTTTACACCAGCACTCTCTTGCATGGAGAGCCCTTCAAAGGTAAAGCAGGAGACCCCTGATGAATAAAGATGAATTATACAATATTATATGCTGCATTGTCTGTGTTGCTATACACAACAATCACTGAATCATTGATAACCTACAGTACATGCATGCCAATCGCTCTCTGAATCACAAAGAAGTTCACATAAAATACAATACACATATTCAGCTCTTTGGAGAACTGAAGAATATAACATTAATAATGATTTTTAGCAGCTGTGGAACTATGGATGAAAATGACCTTTTATGCAAATAAACACAGTTCCTCACATCCTGCAGTGACAAGTGTGTGTCCAAAGTACTTCTTTCACAGGAGAGAGTGAAACATGCTCAGAATTCCTCATAGCGCTGGATGGGGGAGTGTAAGGGCAGGGCAGTGTTTTGACTGGGGTAACACAGCGTTTCTGTTTGTTGTGCCCTTCTCATTTGAATTCTGCCAACGTTACTTCTATACTGTACCTATATCTCCAGAGTAATCTGATGCTAATGTGAGAAAAATAAAATAAATTCAATAAAAGCTAAAAATCCTGTACCTCAAACACAACTTGCTGTTCTTTTCCTGTCTGGCATTGTAAGTATGTGTTATGCCCTCAGGTCTATCACATTTATTTTCAACATGCTGACAGAGACCGCAGGGTACAGTGAGCGTGCATGGGCCAAAAAATCTTCTGCATGGGTAGCTGCTTGAGTAAAAAAATAACTCGCATGATTTTGGATTATTAAAATTATTAATATTCACTACAATTACACTGCTTCTTCATGACAAGGCCAAACAATAATCTTTCTGTTCTAATTAATAATAATGCCTGCCAGTGTGCCAATTAGATGATTTATGGGTCAGTGACACTATTTTTGTCTTGATCTTAAAAGTGTATTAAAAATCCAATTCACAGAGTCAATGACTTGAGCGCATTATGTTCTATGATAAAATGCTTTTACAATTACTATATTTTTTAACTGCTACAAATATATAGGTGGTCTATATGAATAGAATTATGAACACAAGGTGATCACTTAATTCCATTTATTTTTGGAGAACATTTAAAGACAACACATTTTGGTACTTTATAAAAGCCATCATACAAAATAAAATACACAGTCAACAATTAAAAATAAAATCGAAGACCTAAGCAGTATTAAAAGCCACAAAATAATAATAAAAAATAATAAAGTTTTAAGTGAAAAATTAACATGAGCATTTTACAGTATTAGGAGTTATTGGCTACTTTACCTCAGTTTGCAGGTAGTGAGATTTAATTTAAATCCACAAATTATGAAAGTAAATAACTATAGGTAACTCTTATTGCTTATTTTGACCACTGAATGAAAAAATGCCCCCCAAAACAACAAAAACAAAATTACTTACCACTGGATGGCAATTCCTGTAAATTGAATTTAATCTGAATAACTGCAAAAATTCCTAAGAAAACATGTGGTCTTGCCGGCAAAGCCATAAGCAACTATATTTTAATGTGTCTTCTTTGTACATTTAAATGAAGAGAGAAGAAGCCAGAAAAGTTGTTGAACTGCACGCGACCGGGACGCATAAAGCGTGCTCTAAACACACCCACGCGAGACTGTCCAGTGACGTCACGTGCATATGAGGCGTTCACGAGTGTTTACAATAAAATAAAATTTTCCACCACTGTCAAAAAAAGACGATTAAATCTTCCTCAACAGTACAGTTCTAATAATGTCGGTAACTATTTTTGAAGAAACTATAATACCATGGTAAAATTGTTGGCTAATGGATATGCATAGAAATGTGCAGCAGACCTCATTTTAGACGACAAACATATTCTAACATTATTCTAGTGTACTCCTAAATGTAGCCTCCTTGAAGGAAACATTACACACTGCCATACCTCAGTTATGAATTTTGAAGATGTGTTTGAAGAACAGGAAGCACAGAAATCTAAAATGCAATGTTTTTTTTTTCTTTTGGAAAAACACTTTTAGGTATTTAACCACACTGGGAATATCACTCCGGAGTCAACCATGTTTCCTGAACATTAACAGCAGACTTTGTGTCAGCATAAACAGAGCCATATTAAACAGTGGTTTAGCAAACCTTAAAGTAGTTTAACAGAGACATTACAGACGTCAAAATCAACTTCCACCTTTCATTTTGATTCATCTGAGCACTTAAATGATACTTTATCCTTGCTTGTAGGCGTACTTGTATGGCTGAATGAGGTTATGTGAGAGTGTCTGTGCTCCTTTGAAAGGCATCAAGAGAGAGCATTGGCTTACCGTTAGGAAACTGGTTCCTGTGAGAAATGAGTGGATTAGGGGAGTGTGACATGTCCCATAGAGCTGAGAGGATTCTCTGACCCTTTGGTTTGGAAAAGTCAGACAGCCCCCTCTCCTGAACGATGGTAGGTCAACTCAAGATTTAGGGGTTTCATAAAGCGGTTTAAATCCAATGTATTCCACCCAAGTCTCTGTTTGCTGAGATTTCATTTTTGGAAAAACGATATAAAGAAAGTCTAAACGTGAGTACTAAATCACATTGAAACTATTGAAGGTCAAAACCCATTTCCAGTACATCAGAAAGTTCTTGTAATTTGCCTAAACTAAATTTTGAGAGAAGTCATATGATATGGTGTCATATAATACAAAACCAAAGAGCCCTAAATATTGCATTAGTGTTTATTGATAATATTTTCAGCCTTATAAAGTACATTTAAAAGAGCTGGTTTCCCAACACTTTAAATAAAATGTTATTAGCACATTAGTAGGCTTCTTCAGCTTATTTCAGCATGATGCAAAAGCATCACCGTTGTAGGTGAAAGCGTACATTAAAAAAAAAAGTGTTAAAAATAAATGAAAATGACACTTGATATGCCTGAATTTACATGACAGACAATAAGGTATAACTTAATCTATATAAATGTAAAAGTTATATAATATTTGAGATTGCAAGAATCGCACATATATTGTCAATGAGCCGTTTTATTGGGTTTTACAGCACATGGTGTCCTCTCAAGTTTGTGCTGTGTTTGGCAATGATTCAGTCAGTCAAGCATTTAAATGCCATATGGCTACAGTTAATCCAAATGGTTGGAGGACTGCAATTATTTCTCAGTATAATAAAGATATACAGTAAATGACATGAGATTTATAAAGATTTGTTTCCATCTGTGTCTACGATTCTTCATCTTATGAGAAAGATGCGTCATTTCCATCTGCTGAAAATGAAATATTCCTTAAGTCACTGGAGTTGCCGTTCTCTCCTGTAGATGTTAAACCCTGGCAAAAATAGCAGTGGAAAACCTCAGAGACAAATTTTTACAACACTATATGCATATTAGTGTATGTTTATAGTCTAGAAAAAAATACTCACACTCATGTTGCAGTCAAAGTGGCTATAAGAAAAGTTACTATCAAGCATGTCATCTTCAAGTATAGATTCTCTGTAACGAAACAAAATCTATTTCAAAGACGCTTTTCATTTTTATCTCATTAAACCGTCCATGTAATGAGTAGTACATACCTTTTTCTTTTTTTATTCAGCACAAAAAGGACAGCGCCAACAGTAAATATCACAAAGAGTGTCACTCCCACTCCAACACCAATACCTACAGCTAAAAGAAATGTTTTTTAAGCAGCATATTAGAGTGATTTCTGAAGGATCATGTGACACCAACCACAAACATTTAAACAGTAGTGTACATAGATTGCATCACAATTATAAGACAATATTCTGGTGATGATAAAGTAACATTAACGACTAGAAACATTTTCACCCAGATGTAGCAAAAAAGTATATTTGGACCCTGCTTGTGAGATTATGTAAGACTAGCATACAGTCATATACTTACTGTCACGGTGGTGTGGAGGTGGAGAGGTGGGATATGAATCACAAGGCCCGGGAATGATGTGAATATCATCAATAGCTATACTTCCTTTGGGACCTGCTCCCTTCAGGAATTCAAATATAAACTGTGGAGAGAGGAGAAAAACAATGATGTACTGTACAAATATTTTGATGTTTTGTTTTGAGTGAATCTTAGAGCGATTCAAGTTGATCCTGTGAAGTCTGCATGATGGTGTTTGATACCCAGAAAGGCTCTCGGTATGCCACATAGACGTTGCCTCTCCACCACACATCGCCCTGATCTTCTGACTCCTCCCATACTATCTGGCCAAACTTATTCCCGCTGTTATGGGTGGTCCTGGGAAAGAAACCTCTCCGTGAATTGTGATCCATGTACATATTCATAAAAGGTGCTTTTTTGGTCATGGTCCTGTACCTGTTATTTTTGTATAACTTGAGTGTGCCAACATTGTGTCCATACATATGATACCAGAATGTGAAGCAGTGCCCTCTGCTGTCAGGGGTGAATATCTCACTCAGGATCTTGGCAGTGTCTCCCCAGGCCCCCACAGAACTGTCCATATAAAGGTAATAACCTAAAAACATAGGAGCATCACTGTCACTGTTTACACCTGGTATTTTCATGTGTCCACTTCATTTAAGGCCCTGATTTTATAACTATAAAAAATAACTTCTTTAGTGTTAAGGCCTGTGAGTTGATAAAAGCATGTTTGTTTTAAATGCAAATTTTGCAAATCATCACAGAAAATCCTGTCTTTTGAATCATTTACTAAAATACCTTTTTAGATTCAATAATTTATTTGTCAGTGATCTTTTCCCTGTTACACTGTTGCCACTAGGTGACTCGCTGTATCATTTACATGAAAAACCCAAGTCTTATTATTCTTTATTAAAGTTTTCAGCCATCATTTTTGGATCCTTTCACAAACAAAACACCACTACTGAATAAAACTGGATTTTAATATAAGCACAAATGTATTATTTTCAAGCCCAATTCTCTCAATAGACAGGTGAGTAAGTGGGCCTTCAGTGTTGTTCAGATTTACAGTTTATACCACAAAAGCAATGAGGTCATGTGTTTTTGTTGACCTTTGATTATAGCTGGAACAACTGTAGCGCAAAACATTTTGAAACCCATTGTAACGATATTTAAAGCATAAGCCTATGTAACCTTTGGCCCTCTAGCGTTTAAAAATAAAACTGCATGTGTTTTGCAGAAGAGCATTGTTTTGGCTGTTTTTTTTTTTTAAACTGTGACAATAAACATCTAGTTTCACACTATCCACAGCCGGAGCAACTTTTCTCTGTATACTGATATGAACTAACACACA
>JAFVLL020013346.1:9837-26118 GCA_021397915.2 Tor tambroides | reverse complement strand
TGTTATACTGTGGTTGTAGTGAGGAGCAGTTATCCTATTTTGTAAGACTTACTTTAGTAAGAGACCATTTGAGAATCAGAAATCAAATAGATGCTTGCAGCACTACTTGAAACACTATATGACTAAATGTGAGCTTATAAACATACAATATAGAGATGTTTGCCAGATTGCAAATATTGAAGACATACATAGTGTCAAGCACCAAACAGTGTTAAAACAGCAAAGAAAGATGATAAAGACTACCTTATAGCAGCATTTTAAAAATAAAGAGAATGCAAAATAATGCAAGTGTTTGAGAAGGAATATTAAAATCTTTGAACAGACTGGCAATGACCAAGGTTTCAAGTGAAACCAGAAACACCAGTGGCATAGTATACTGTGTAATTTTAGGATCTTGCAAACCATGACCCAGAAATACTAAGGACATGTTTGCAAACAGCTACCGCATGAGCATTTTTTAACATGTTAGCTGTCATCAAGTATCATTTACATGAATTCAAAATACATGAGCCTGTAGATGGAGGCCCCAATACACAGCAAAACTGATCATACACAACCTTAAAAGATATAGTAAAACTTGTAATTGACATTAAAACTGCATTACTTACATTAAACATTATAATAACACTATATGCATTGTAAAAGGAAACAAAACATTTTGACAATTGATTACCTGGGTGTATTTCTGTGGCACACTTGTGGGCTGAGTTGCTCAACTTCCTGCAGCTGCAAGAGCAAATGAAGAGTGCAGCAAAAGGAGCTGCTCAGAGGCTGAGAGAGAGCAGATGGGCGGGAGTTATGTCTGAAATGTATGTGAAACTTCACAGCCAGACCTTTTACAGGCTCGAATATATGTTTTATGGTTCTGTTTTATATTGCTTTTGCATGTACATTACATAATACAATGTATTACTATTATTATTCATTAGAATCAATAAACTTTTATTTCACACTGTGATATAAATGTACCACATTTAACCAAAATAACTAAACCAAAGTTTAATTAACCATAAAACATTACCCATTAATACATTCTTCAAACAAATACTGCAAACCAAATCAAATAGTACAAATCTTAAGCATTCAAAGCATTCTGTGAATAAATATATATGTGTGTGTGTGTGTGTGTGTGTGTGTGTGTGTGTGCAGTAACCATCATCACTCAACGGTCTGTCTTGCATCACAGACACATGCACACTGCTGATGGCAATGGCAGAGGAAGCTGGTTTGTGGTTTCAGAGAGACAAAAATGTAACAGCAACTGTTTCTTTCGACCAGTTTTGATTGCAAGTAAATTCAAGCAACACTAACATGAAAGATGGGATGGAATGATAAAGTAAACAAAAAAAGCCACATTGTTGAGCTGCTTGTGGACATATTGTATAATTAGATGTTTTAGCATCTTCTGTCGTTTGATGACCTGTTTAGCCAAAACAGCTTGAGAAATCGGTCACAGTGGAGGAATTTAACTATTTAGCTGCTGAATAGCTTTGCATCTTCTCTACATCTTTAAAATATTAATGCCTTATTATCAATGCACTGATTGTCATACAAATCTGACAAATGCAGGATGCAAAAGGTTAATGTGGTTTATTTTTAACAGGACAGAGTGGCTGTCCCTTTTTTTCTTTTTTCTACCACAGTCTGTACTATATAGAGCTTTAATTTCTAGTTTATTCCATCATTCTTTACCAGGGCCTGAGAAAAAGTCATGATTGTTGCAGTATGTTGTTACTGAGACAATTTCATTCCTTGTTGTTATTTCATGCATCTGCCACCAACCTCTGTTCCTTCTGAAAGAATCAGTGTCATTGTTCGGTGTGTTGATCTGATAAAGGTCATCTGTCCGCTAAGTCAGATGTTCTCAGACAGCTCAGTTTGTTTTCACAGAAACAAGTCTAGAAAGTTGAAAAATCATGTGCATAATGTTTGGATACATTGACAGTACATGTGCGTGTGGCTTGTGAGCTCCTAGAGAGCTATAATCTTACACAGAGGAAAAGATGACAAGAAAGCATTGTGGTTTGGAACAACGACAGACACAGTGGTATTGGTGAAAATTTATGTACCCTATATGCCACTTATGAGTAACTTCCTTAAAATAGGATGCTGGAATGTGAAAGGCATCATCATGTGGTCAAAAGGGGAAAAAAGTATTTTCTTTTTTTAAAAAAGAAACGTTTATATGATAAGAGCAACCTTTTTTAATGTTGCAACTTTAAAATAAATAAATAGATATTTAAAATGTATTTGTATTTTGTTTGCTGTTATATATTCCAACAGTGGTGGCATATTTGATTCTAGTTTATTTTGATACAGTAGTTTATGAGTGATGGATATTTTTTAACAATTTGCAGACAGATATTGATTTGCTAATCTGAATATAACCTGTGCACTGCTGAAGGCCCAGGCATTATTGACAAAACCTGAACTGATGTAGCGTTAAACCGCCATACAACTTTAAATGAAGAAGACGACGAAAAAAATTGTTGCGTTATTTATGCCAAACCACAAGGTGGCGTCGCAGACGAAAGTTTTTCGTGCAAAACATGCGACGAAGAGACCACAAGCGATGTCAACAAAAACTCTCCTGAAAATGCTGCTGTCAACTTGAATAGGAACGAGCTAAATTTTACCATTGAACACTAAAATCGACTGATATCTTCCTTTTATAACCAGTTAACTAGAATCTTACAATGGCAGAGGGAAACACTCTTTCCGGTGTAAATGTTGTGCTTGTTATGGCCTACAGCACCTTGGTAAGTACGAAACTGCATAGTATTTGTAGAATAATTTTATTATTGAACTTGTAGTCTGAATATTTAAATACTTAGTTGAATACTAACTGAGTAACAACAGCAGTAAAGCTGTATATAGGCAGCTCACTAACTTTTGAGCCTCTGTCTGCTCAGAATACTAACTAAAATAAAGCAGACCGTGTCAGAATTGTATTTGAGTATGTAATGTGTTGAATGAACCCGTCTGCCATTCTGCAGGTGTTTGTGCTGCTGTTCATCTTTGTGAAAAGACAGATTATGCGCTTCGCTATGAAGTCTCGCAGAGGACCACACGTCCCGCTGGGTCACAACGCACCAAAGGTATCAACAGCTCCTCCTAAATCCAAAATATCATTTGTGTCTTTGTAGAGGGCATTTAATTGTATGAATTCCTCTGAGACCGTATTTGCTACAGTCCTTTATTGTTTAGGCATAAAATAATTTTCAAGACTTTGCTACTTAGAATAAATATCAGACTTTACCTTCAGGATTGTATGGATTCCCGTATATAAATATATGTAATGTGCATGTAATTTGTTTTTATGATGTTGTTGTTATTTTTCTAATGTATATATACACACACACACACACCTTTATGAGTGCTGCATACTGCTTTATAACATCTTTCACAGGAGCTGAGAGAGGAGATTGATTCCCGTTTGTCAAAAGTGAACGACATTCGTTATGAGCCACATCTACTCTCTAAAGATGACGATCGACTGAAGCATCAAGGCCAGAATGGTGAGAGAAACAAAGAAGCCCCTAGCAGTTCTCTGTTTAATACTATTGCAGATGGGAACATTGATGCCTGTGTTTGTGTTTGTGCAGGTTGTTATAATTATCTCTTCAGAATGCAAGCGTTAGATGCCATCAGAGACTCTGGTAAGACCCTCTTCTGACTGTGTGCAGCCAAAAATTATATTATGTCAAGCCCAGTGGTTACTGGAAAGATGATTTATATTTAATTTACATTGAATTCACATTAATATAAAGGCCTAAAGTTTTCATTTTGATTTCATCCAGAAATGATTATTTCTACATACAGTAATTTAGATTTTATTGATTTATTTTTTTTATTTCGTTTAATAATAAGTTTCAGTTTTAACACTTTACAGTTTAGTTGAATTTTAGTGTCATTGTTTTAGTTTTTGTCAGAGTGTTCTACTGTAGTTTATTTTATTTTTAGTATTTTAGAGCTGTTAGTTAAGAGGTACTGTATCTTAGCTAATAGTGGTATTTTAATGATTTTAAGTTTCACTGTGCAGTCTAGTGTTATTGCTATCTAGTGGCCTTTTGTGTAATGCACACAAGATATGAGGATTATAATATGCTGTGCATAAAAGCCTAAAATGATTTTTAAGGCCATTTGTATTTGTCAAATGCCTGAAACTTGGTATTATGAGCACTTCCTGTGTCTGTCTGCCTCTTTAGGATGAATCGCATTATGTATTCCCCAATTGTAAGTCGCTTTGGATAAAAGCGTCTGCAAAATGACTAAATGTAAATGTGCTTTCTTTTAGTTTTGTAGACATTAAAATATATTTTAGTTTCAGTTCTCCAGTATGTTCATTTTCATTTGTTTCGGTTAAAAAAAACATTTTTGGTTTTGTTTTCTTTAACATTGATAATACTGCCATACTTTCACAAAACACAATTTTGCAACACTTTTTATACACTACCATTACAACGTCTGGGGCCAGTGAGATTTATTTTTTTAAATGTTTGTTAAAAGAAGTCTTTTATGCTCAACAAGGCTGCATTTATTTGATCAAAAATACAGTAAAAAACTAATACTGTGAAATTATTCCAATTTAAGATAACTGATTTCAGTTTTAATATATTTATGTGTAATTTACTCCTGTGATGCAAAGTTGAATTTTCAGCAGCCGTTACTCCAATCTTCAGTGTCACATGATTCTTCAAAAATCATTCTAACATGCTGATTTCATGTGCAAGAAACATTTGTTATTATCAATTCTGAAAACAGTTGTGATGCTTAATATTTTTTGTGGAGACTGTGATATTATTATTATTATTATTATTATTATTATTCAAAAGAACAGCATTTATCTAAAATATATTTTTTGTAACATTTAAAATGTCTTTACGGACACTTTTTAATGAAATTCTATGTATCCTTGCTGAATAAAAGAATTCATTTCTTTAAAAAAAAATACCTAAAACTTTTGAACAGTAGTGTACAATAAATTTATAATTATAATCATAATATAAAAACATTATACACAAACGGAATATACATTTAATGTTAAATTATGGATTAAATTTGTAGTGTTAAACCCATTTATATATTTATTAAACTTATATTTATATTGGATTTATATTTTATATTATTAAGTTTCACCTGGTGAAAATTGTTTTGTAATGAGCTTGTGAAATAGAGAACAGTATGCATACAAGTCAAGCCTGACTTGATGTAAGCTGATTTTGTCCCACCTGTAGATCTCCCGCTTCATGAGTTATGTCGCAGTGCCAGCGCTCTGACTGGCCGCTGCTACAGGAAGTGGCTGCAGGACCTGCGAAACTCTCACTCTCTGTTCAAATCAAGTCACAGTGCACTAATAGATCGCTTACTGGAGGGCTACGACAACGCTCGCCATGGGACAGGGGTCAGTCTGACAGTGCAGATGTGTTTAAATGGTTATGTACAGCAGGGGGCGCTGCAGGACACATTTAAGAGGCTTGTGTTTTCTTCTTTCTTGTAGGTGTTTGGTGAGGCAGAGTTTGTGAAGTATAAGGAAGATCTGGCTGAACTGGCTGCTGTGTAAGTGCTGCTGTCCAGTTTTTGCTGTTTATCTCTTAAATTATCACTCTACTCACTCCGTTCTTCCTCATTTCTCCACAGTGTAAAGACCCACTCCAGCACCACCAGTCTAAACCAGCAGCACCAGTCAGCAGCTAAAGATCTGACCAGCTCCCCCGGCCCGTCGTCTGCCTCTACCATTCAGGTCACTTACCTGCCGTCCACCGGACAGCGCAGCAAGAGACCCAAACACTTCCTGGAGCTCAAAAACTTCAAAGACAACTATAATACACTGGAGAGCACACTTTAGAGAATGAAACTCCTTTGAGGAACTGTGTAAATATAACTCAGAAACTGTGAATCAGAAGTGTTCATTGCTTATTGGGAAAGCCTTCATGTAGAAACGAAAACAGTGGGAGATGCGGTCAAATGGCATCAAATCACCTTGAGAAAGTGAGAATGACAATATTTGACACAATCTGTGGGATAAATGTCAATGCAACTGCTTTGAGGGCAGTGCAAGAATGTTATGTTTGTAGTTTTAATGTTTTTCTGATGGAGCTAACAGGAAGAGCATTTTTTCTAACGTTAGAAGTCATTGTTTACCGGTCTTATTTGCGAGAATGGCCTTTTAATGTGAATAGGGTGTAAAGTTTATGTCTTTATTGTCCACAAAGAAAGAACAAAGAACCGTTTAGAGATAAGATGATAACATTTTAACTGGAATGACTTTTCTGGAACATGCACATGGATTAAAAATAGTTGAATGGACATTAAAGTGACAGTTCACCCAAAAATGACCCTCCACTTGTTTCAAACCTATGACAGTTTCTTTCTTCTGTTGTGCACAATTGATAATTTGAAGAATGTTGGTGACTTCCAATGTATTTTTTTCCCATGCTATGTAAATGAATGACTACTGTCAGCTGTTTGGTTTGCCAACATTCTTCAAACAGAAGAAAGAAACTCTTACAGGTTTGGAACAACTTAAGGGGAGTAAATGATAGAATTCGCATTTATGGGTAAACTAACACTTTAACTATCCAATTTTATACTAAGGCTACTTCGATTTGAGGTTTCTAAATAAGAACCTGTCTCACATCCATGAGAAAAGCTGTGCAGAGGATGAGAAATTGGGAGAGAACAGTATTAACTTCTGTGCTATTGATTATTTCTTTTTAAGTGCAATTTTAATTTTTTAAAATTAGTTGATGTAAATGTATGTATAGGATGAACAGTGTGGTTTGAGTCATGAATTGATATGGTTGTTGTATGAGAGACTGTCTATATTGTACTTTCACTGTATTCTAAAATCTTATCAGATCTAATAAAGTGTCTGCGTCATCTGTACCTGCACCATTCTGCCAGTAGGGGGCTCCACTAACAAGACGTCACTGGTTAGGTATGTAATCCAGGGCTGCCCGATCCTGCTCTGTTCCTGGAGATCTACCTACCTGTTCAGTTCAGTTCAAACCCTTCCCCAGCACACCTGTCTGTAATTATCAAGTGCTTCGATGAACTCAATTAGCTGGTTTAGCTGGTGCGTGTTTGATAAGGGTTGGAGCTGAACTTTCCTGGAAGGTAGATCTCCAGGAACAGTATAGGGCACCCCTGATGTCATCTATTCATGCTTTTTTGATATCTATCTATCTGTGTATCTCTCTCTCTCTCTGTGTGTGTGTGTGTGTGTATATATATATATATATATATATATATATATATATATATATATATATATGTATGTATGTGTGTGTGTGCGTGTTTCAGGAACATATCTAGAATAAGCTTCAATATAGAGAGCTGTTTCATACCTTTAGAATTTCTTAAATAATGCATACAACTACACAAATGTTCAAAAGTGTGGTTTTTTGAAATAATTTTTTTGTCTTACGCTCACCAAATCTGTATTTATTTGATTAAAAATACATTAAAACAGTAATATTGTGAAATATTATTCCAATTTAAAATAACTGTTTTCTATTGTAATATATTGTAAAATGTAATTATTTCTGTGATGCAAAGCTGAATTTTCAGCATATTTCTTCAGTCACATGATTCTTCAGAAGTCATTCTAACATGTTGATTTGATGCTTTATCTTTTATCAAAGTTTAAAACAGTTGAGCTGCTCTATATATGATAAGGTTTTTTTTTCCTGAATTCTTTGATATATACAAAGTTCAAAAGAACAGTATTTATGTGAAATTGAATGTAACATTGTAATAGTTTGAAATAGTTTGTAACATTTTTAATTATTTACTATCACTTTCTATTAATTTAATGCATAATTGCTGAATAATAATACTGTACAGTAGTGTAAGTATAAGCAGTCTCATAACATGCAGTTGTCACCCTCAGACAACTTGAAGATAAAATATGGGGACAAGTAATGTGAGGGAAATAAAATAACATCCTGGTGTTTACAGTGGAGATCAGATTCCGTGGTACTACTTCATATCATGAAATTTTGATAGGATCTATTTCATTGTTTTCAAGATGCCATAAAACCAACCATACAACTATAAACCACATTCCTTTGCTGACATGGAAAATGCAAGACAACACAACAACAACATTCATGAAACTAATTTATTTAAATATACACATTAATTCAAGCACTGCAAACCACTCATTTTTACTACAAAAATATTATTAAAAAAAAATAACAAAGATGTTACATGCTAATATGAAGCCTGTCTAAGAAATTCACAAACGGTTAAAGTTCACAAGAAGAGAAAATATACACACTATCTACAAATGTGAAGGTGGATAAACATAGTTATGAAATACATTTTTCAACACAGCCCTGCCCAGAAATAAATTAATGAAGTATAAATAATCTCTACCGTGGTAATATTAATGGTTCACATAACATTACTTTGAGGTGGGCAGGTGCTTCGGCCAATCACATCACTTCTTTAACTAGGTGTTATGAAACCAGTTTACTGAATGTTGGAAATGGCTAACTGAGTAACTGTAGACTGTACTGCAGCAGCTGTCTGGACTGGATAACAGAAGTCACACTGTACCCTACTGGCCTGAACTGGTCTGGCTCAGTGGAGGACAAGTGTTACATTCTTTCAAACTTATGAAACACTCACAAGGCATCTTTGTTTTTCCTAGAAGGTGAGTCATTGGATTCTCCCTGCTGTGTCTCTTTGGTTGAGAAAAGCATGTAGAGCAAAAATAAATATTTGTTGCAGTTTTTGTTTCAGGATGAACTTGACTCACTGTCTCCCTTTCAGTTATTTCAGGACCATCAGTTATCAGCAAAATGGGGACTGAATGATTGCAAAAATCTCAATAGCCACAGCAGAACCACAGAACACATTTTTTGCCTTTACAAATAGATAAAATTAAGATACAAAAATCCTTCATCCTTCTTTAATTCACATACCTTGTCCTTTTAAAATAAAATAAAATAAAATAAAATAAGAATGTTCTTCCCATCCATTGTCTGTAGAATTTGAACAGATTTTCACCTGTGATTTCTGCAAACTCAGAAACCCACTAAAGTTTAGCTGAGCTAAGACCAAAGGAGATTACGAGAGATAAGGAGAGCTCAATGAGGGTGTTTAGCAATACAATCTGTCTATTAACATTGAGTGAAAGACTTCGTCTTCAGAGGGCCAGCCTCAAATAAATACTAAAATCCCCCCAGAATCCATCTAGAAGCCCTTCACAATTCTCACAATGGAAAGATGAGTTCTTCATTTGTTTTCTTCATTTGTCTTCATATTAATGTATATGTTCTCTTTAACAGTCCCTGTTCTGTCAAATCTACATTGATAATTCATAGATGAGTATGTAATAATGGCAATAACAGTAACAGACCTCTGGACTGTTAGACGTATTCTTGCATAAAAGGCCTTTAGATGTTAAAGCAATCGCATGTCACTTGGTGATGGTTATGTTGCTAGTATTCTTTTGGTGCGGTTGTCATAGCAGAGCTGTGATGTTGTTGTGGTAATGTTCATGATTTAATTTCAATGACCTTGATGAAGGGCAGGCTCTTGTTGGTCTGGGTGGATGGTCTCAGTGGTTTGCTGTGGAGAAGACACATGAATTTGAATGCGTGGGCTTCTATGTCCGCTATCAAGCATATGTGACTATTTGCATAAAAATTTGCGTGTAGCTATCGGGATCATTTGCCTACCTGTAGACGATCTGCGCATTGCCGTCTGATGGCAGGTATGAGTTTGACCTTTGACTCCCCAGGTAGTAATCCATCTGATCACGCATTTGTTTGTTCTGTAAGCAAAGCACATTCACAAACGTCAGACGTCAAGAAACATTCATGAGATCACAGATTAAAGGGTGAATTTACTACCGCTTTAGTATGAGGTAAAAGGAATTTTATTTAAAATAAACGTGTGCATTTTCATGACGTGATGATAGAGAAGAGAATTATAACCTATTAGGTTAAGAAACAAGAACTGATCCTTTTTCAGAACCAGTTTAAAATATCAAATCTAAATGACTCAAATCAGTTGGTTCCTTTTAGCGAAACAAAAACAGCACTGTAGTCCAATTCCTGAATAAATGATTCTAAAGAATCGGTTCTTTTAAGTGAATCAAACACAGCACAACCAGTGTAGATTCCTGAATGAATGACTCAGTTCTTTTTACTGAATCAAACACATACAGCCTACAGTATGCTTTATACTTATACCAAAATCATTGGGAATCGTGAATCCCCACTAGATGTTTGTTTATATCCTGTGGACTGACCTCTGCTTCCAGCATGGCCACCTTTTCCTCCAGCTCTTTGATCACTCTGTCTCTCTCCTGAATCACCATGCGTGAGTTCTGAAGCTAGACGAAACACGGATGGAAAGCTTGAGTTAACAAGTGAATCTTACATGACAAAGGTTTGTATGGGAGTCTGCATTTGTGTGCATACACATGTACCTGTTCAATCATTTGCCGTAGTTTTCTCTGTTGACTCTTAAGCATGTCATCCAAGTGATGAATCTTCTCTTTCAGAATCGCATTTTCCTTTTCCAGCTCTTCTACCCTGTTAAGTGATTAAGCAACTGTTTAAAGTAACACCCAAATGATGCTTAAAGTTAAAAAAGGCAACATAACATGACAAAATCGGTAAGATATACATGTATCATGTCCCCTACCTCTCCCTCCCTGCATGGCCCTCCTCCCTTATTTCACGCAGCTGCAGGAGTTCGGCTTCTTTGGTCATGAGCTGGTCTCTGAGGGTGGAGTTCTCCTGCTCCATGCCGCCCATGAGACGCCGCAGGTCCTCGATCTGCTGATCCTGCTGCTCTTTGCTTTGCTGAACCCTCTTCAGATACTCGCTCTGCTCAGATAACTGCTGCTTATACTGCTGTGCCTCTGCCTACAACAACATGAACAGAGAAAAAGAATTCAGTTATAAGGCACAAAAGATATTTATGTTGAACTATCACACAGCTTTCTGCAATACTCGATTCAATCGAGTCAATCAGTCGCAGGATTCTGTGATCAAATTTTTTTGTACACTAGAGAGCACTAAACTGACCGTTGGCCCTGATAAACAATCTCATACTTCTTAAGGGAAGGCTTCAATAAAAACAGCTTGTATTTCACCTAACATTTACCTGAGGAAAGTTATCCAATGTCCATAAGTCACAGCTTAATATTCTCTAATCGCTAAAATTGTACATTCATTATTTAATATATATATTCTTATATATTTACTATTACCGATGTCTTATTTCATGTATGTTAGAAAAAATCTCCTAATTCTGTCAAATAATGTCTAGATTTTAAAATTTTTAATTTTTAAAAGCCACCAAATTTTGATGAAAGCAAATGTTTTATTTTAAGTTTTTTTTTATTTTTTAATTTAAAGAAGTTTTGATGAATGTATAATGGAATATGAAAATAATGGAATATGAATGTATTTATTTATTTATTTATTTAAACAAGTTTTTTTGTGAAAGCAAATTTAAAAATGTAATATTTATTTATTTATTTATTTTAGTGCTGGGCAACGATTAATCGCGATTAATCGCATCCAAAATAAAAGTTTTGTGTACTGTGTATATTTATTATGCATATATAAATATACACACATGCAGTATATATTTTGAAAATATTTACATGTATATATTTATATTTATATAATTTATATTACATATAATTATATTTTATATATAAACATATTTTTCTTAAATATATACATGCACGTGTGTGTATTTTTTTTATACATAATAAATATAAACAGTACACACAAATATATTATGTACGCAAAAACTTTTATTTTGGATGCGATTAATCGCCATTAATGAGTGCCCAGCACTAATTTATTTATTTGGTCAGTAGTTACTATCAGCAAGAGTGACGAAAATAAAAAGGAAAAAGGAAAACAAACAACTTCAGGATGAAGTTCACCCTATCAGCACATATGTATTTAATTTAAAACAACTTGTTGCAACACCTACATTTGTACAACAAAGACAGTTTCGGGAAGTTGAAAATGACTGAAAGTTTCAAGCTGTTTAATATTTTATCATATCATTTTGACATCAGCTGTTTGCTTAACACTGAAATCCTTCACAAATAAGGCACAAGCAGTAGCTGATTACGAAACTGCACATCATCCTGAAAGAATGTGCAGTCTCACCCCTGCACACACTGTTCTTTCCCAACCTGGATCTGACCCAGTTGGCCAGCAGGAATGTCTGGCACTGCATTAGTACAACTCACCCCTCACCTTCTCTGAAGACAATCTAACAAAGATTCCTTTGAGTGCTCTCATTAGGATCCTTATATGTTAAGAAAGAAACGGATGACAGGAAGTGCTTGCTAAGTGACTAACCAGCAGTTTTTCTCTGTCCTCCTGGTGTTTCTTCTCAGCCTCTTGGAGTTGAGCATACAGACGCTTACTGGCCTCCCTCATCTTCTCTTTTTCCTGCTCATCCATACTATCCTGAGAGAGAATACAGTGACAAAACGTTAATGAAAAGAAGTTGTTTGGTTACAGTCAAATTTGTATGCGTGTTCATGTACTTCTAACATGTGTTTTCAATTAGTTATGCAACATAGTGGTTTAAGCAATAAAAAAAATAGAAGCAAACAGTACTCAATTATAAACCAAGTCACTAACCCACAGTCACACAAACAAAATATATGCCCTTACAAATTATGTTCATTGAAACTCTCCCAGTAGTTATTTATAGACGTGTGTGAGAGCGAGAGGACAATGTACATTAGACAGAAAGAGGGAGGGACCTTCTCTGTACGTGCGTCAATAGGGTGTGTGTTCTAACAGTAAAATACTGACGTACGCTGTCATAGCTCAGCTTTTCCACCCGTTCTCCTGCTCTAACTACCCAAATACACACATCCCACTGGGAGGCTAATCCACACTATTCAAATCGAAAAAGAATGTGCTGCTGCCGCATTTACTTTCACCAAGCAACAAAAGCTAAGAATCTGAAGAATGTGAGAAACATTAAAACCTGTTGAACAAATACTGTTGATTATAAAGAACCACAGATAATTATTGCAGGTGGCTTAACGTGTTCCCTGAGCTGTGCGTTTTTGTATGGTTTCCTGGGTGATTAATTCCTAGCTCCTGGATGACATAAATACTAATGGGTGTTTACCACTGCGGTTTGTTGATATGTTGTGTGCTAACAGAATTTTGAGATTTGTAATGTAGGTGTGAATAAGCAATTACCTAATTGAAAACAACAACAACAAAAAAAACAATTAACACCCAAAGGATACAGATTTTTTAACATAGCACATTACATAAGTGCAATGAAGCACGCTGGTCATTTCAAACAGACGTTAGTAGAACAACTGAAGTGCTTTTCACTATTTGAATGGCTCATAAATAGAAAATATCGTTGTTATAATAATTAGGGATGCACAGATATTAACATTTTGGGTGACATTAATAAGTTCAAGTTGATAATTATTTTCATGCTATGGCTGATAACCAATAAATGTCTGATATCAAAATTTGATGCTAATTTCTCTAAGTAAATAAATAAAATGAATAAAACATTTTAAATGTTTTAAATGCTACATGTAGTTTAGGCATCACAATATTATAATGTACAATATATATGAAATGTAAAAATTATATTCATTTAGATATTTCTTAAAGACAACATTTAACAGTGCTAAAAATTTTTGATGACAGCAAATGTAATATAAAGATAGAAATAGGGGAATTGAGTAAACTATTTTGTCTAAATAAATAAAAAATAAAACAATAAAAGCTCAAATCAATTATCTTAAATGCTAACAATTAATTTAGGCATCACTATATTATAAACGTAAGTATAAAAAAGTTTATTTGGATATTTGCCAAAGGTTAAATGTAACAGTTCTAAAAATTATTTGTTTTATTAGTGTTCGATAAAGTAAAAAAGTAAAATAAGCATAAAATGCTTTTGCAATTGTTTTACGTGAATTTAGGCATCGCTATATTTGAAATTATAGTATGAAAAATTTTATTAATTTAGATATTTGCTAAAGACTACATTAACAGTGTTGACAATTATTATTAGTTTGTAAAAATAGGGGAAATGTGCTTGCACAATTAAATATCCATTATTGACTGATAGCCTGCATGTGTTTGTGCAAAGCAACAGCACACATAAATGTCTCACCTGTCTCTCTAAACCATTTAGGGCCTTTGTTAGTGCTGAATGAGTGCCATTAACTTTTCTAGGACCAGATGACACCAGCTGAGGGTGAGAAAATAAGAGTTAGTTAACATTTTATGATTAATATAGCTTAAAAGAAGTATATATGCAGATTGATGTGTTGTTTTGTCTCACCTTATGTTCTGTCCTGTGACTTTTAGCTGCCATCTGCTCTCTGAGGTTTTTTAGACAGTATCTCACCTGCACGCAGTACAGCACTATTAATGCACATGTTCTGACATCAACTAAACACAGAACAGTGGGAAATGATACTGAGGATTTTTGCTCTGACCTCCTGTATTTGTGAAACTTCTTCTGAGAGCATCTTTAGACTCTGTTGGTGTCTGGCTTGTGCGTCTTTGCGGTCTTCCAGATATACCTGAGAAGGAGACGCAAAGATTTGAAAAACATAAAAACATGAGCATTGACATCACTTATTTCAACAAGTGCCTGAATTAAATGCGTAATAATTTTATAAATTAAAGACAGACCCACCTTGATGACCTCACCCTGTTCTTCAGACTGCTTGATCAAATCAGACTTCAATGGCTGCCTCTCATAGGTTGGTTGTACCAAAGCAAAAGCTCTGCCAATTGGCTGGAATGACATGAAAAATACATATTAAAACCCTATTGTATGCATAGAATCTGAATATGTTATTAACTTCACTTTTATATCATGCAACACCTAGAGGCTTGATCAGGGGACTTCTACTGTACCTACTAATTAATATAAGTAGTATGATGTCTTAATTCTCTAGATGATATAAATATTTTATATGATTCATCTATATTTCCAAATAAGAACTAAACTCATACCAATCTTTCTCAGAATCAACCTTTACATCTGCATCTCTTTGCAGAAAACAAAAGCCCCTTTCTAAACACAAGGTATAAATAACTCTAACACACAAAGAGTAGCAGGAAACCCCTAAAGAGCAGGAATGAGCGCAGATGTGGGAAAAAGGACAGTTATGCAATTTCTGGAATCTGAAACAATGAGCCTCTGGTCCTACAAGAACGTCCCCTGGAACACAGCCACATGTTCCTTGTGTTTATAAAGCTTTGGCAGACAGACAGACAGACAGACAGAGGGAAATGGACCAAGGAGAGTGTGTGTGGGGTGGGGGTAATTCCACTGACGTTAATCCGAACTGATTCTACAGAATCGCTATCAAACCATAACCAGAAATAATCAGCCCATAAACAACAGTAGAGATAATCAAGCACACGCATACAATAAACAACACACCATTAAAACATGCAAAACTGCATCTGAGACAAATTGACCAGTCTGACCACCTAGCAGTTAGAAAATAGGTAATAAGTGTTACTTTTCAGATTCAGATTAGACCAATCTACCTTTTATGTAATTGAATTTAAAAAGATATGACCAGTCTTTAAAAAAATGAGATGACCAAGCAGTTTATACAGATGGTAACTGATATAAATAAATTCAAACAGAAATAGGAATACATACTAAACATATAGTTAGGTCATGCTCAATAATACTAACACTGTCCTGGTATTATACTAGAACATTCTGGTATAACTTCAGCTAAAGCATAAATGTCAGAGATTTAATGCAGAAATGGTTTCAAAAAGGCACTTTTTCATTCTTCTAAAACCTTCCTGAATATATTTTAAAATCGTATAAAAATGCTTAAAAACATTGAATCAGAAGCTGATATCTGATCATGTCGAGACTAGATCATCTACCAGATCATCTCTACGTGTAAAACAGAAACAAACAGACATTTACCTTATCTGTGGTGGGTGGCTGGTGCTGGTTCTGCTCGTGGAGAGTCAGTCTGAGCGTTCTGTGCCCGTTCTGAACAACGACATGAAGAGAAGCACAAATGTGAGTGAGGGATGCAACAAAGAGACCGTTTAGAAAGCAAAAGGGTGGGAGCTGTATGGATGAGGGGAACGTGGGGAGGAGAAACTGAGTAATGCCCTCTGAGAGAGAGAGACTGACTGGAGGCCAGTGGCCCATTAAAGTTTGGCAGGAAGGTCTGTGGTTACTCAATGCGAAAGCGAAAGGCATTTACAGTCCAGTCTCTAGGATATACAAAGTCTGATTTGA
>JAFVLL020013345.1:55185-86787 GCA_021397915.2 Tor tambroides | reverse complement strand
AACCAGTCTTAAGTGTCAATTTTTCAAAATTGAGATTTATATATCATCTGAAAGCTGAATAAATAAGCTTTCCATTGATGTATGGTTTATTAGGACAGGACAATATTTGGCCGAGATACAACTATTTGAAAATTTGGAATCTGAGGGTGCAAAAAAATCTAAATATTGAGAAAATCGCCTTTAAAGTTGCCCAAATGAAGTTCTTAGCAATGCATATTACTAATCAAAAAAAGAGGGTTTGATATATTCACGGTAAGAAATTTACTAAATATCTTCATGGAACATGATCTTCACTTAATATCCTAATGATTTTTGGCATAAAAGAAAAATGCAGATTTTGACCCATGCAATGTATTTTTGGCTATAGCTACAAATATACCCCAGCGACTTAAGACTGGTTTTATGGTTCAGGGTCACATATTTATGTGATAGCTCTGTGTGTGAAACAGCCTGAAATTAAATTAATATTCTCTGAAAATCCTGCTGTTGCTGTCCTTTGCACATTTACGACAGAAGATTTGTGAGTGAATCATATCTTTTCCCTTATGAAACAAGAACCAGCATTTCTTTAAAAATTTTCCAATGTCGAAACAAATGATAAAAAGGTGTAAAGTTGTTAGTAAAGGCGGCTTCTCTGATTTTCTTTATTTGGACAATTGTAATTAAGGTTATTGATTTATGATGTATAATTTGTGCAAAATTATCTGTCCTACTTTTATAGCTACTAGGTACTAATATCATTTACAACTCAGTCAGGCTGTGAAAGGTTGTTATGACTAGCTGAATAGCTGTTATGTAATGCATGTTTATTGTTTAACATGCTAAACTCTATCATATTTTTCACATATTTACAAAAAATACATTATGGCTGCTGAACTTAATATCTGCATAAAAATATTTTCAGAATTTTACATTTGTAAATTATTTTGTACAAACTCATTTGTACTTTAACTCATTTGTAGTTAATTTTCTGACCTGATGTTCATTTTTGGCTATTGTGCATTCTTTGTAAATATATCAGATGGCATTGCTACATTGCACGCTGTACAGTCATACAGGCATATTTAATGAAATTTCTGTGGTCCACCAAATTAAAATGAACCCTCCTTTGTGTTTTGAGGAAAGTGGAACAGAGGGACACTTTGTACTTGTCACCGCTTCTTGATTGCATTGAATGAACAGGAATCTCATCCATGCTGTCGCTTTGAGTGCTCTGACCCTGAAACGGGGAACAAAAGTGTCCAGCTTTCCAGGCCACGCCCCCCGAGCACACTCTCCCGCCTATCCCCAATTTTGCACCAACTCGGTGACCCCAACTCACAAACCGCTGATTTAAAATGAATGACACGCTCGCATTCACACAGTTCTTGGTAATGCCAATGTAGTTCAAGCTGACAGAGTCCCTCCGTTTTTGCAAGGTTTTCTGTTCACTGACTGACTGCTTCTTTCTTTGATTTTTTTTCCCCCTTTAGAATCAAAGAAAATCTAACCAGACATGGAGGATATTGTTATAGCCGGAATTTCAGGTCGTCTTCCTGAGTCTAACAATTTGGAAGAATTTTGGCAGAACCTTTTCAATGGAGTGGATATGGTCACAGAAGATGACAGGCGGTGGAAACCAGGTATGCTAATATTTGAATGTCTTTATCATTTTAAATAACATTTAGACTTAATTAACATTATTATTATCATAATGATTTTCTTAAGACCATCTTGGGGTTTGTAGTGTCTTTCAACTGCTGGTCTCCTTGCCTACCTGGCTGCTGTTCTGTACTTTTCCTTGTCCGTCTGGCTTTAGGTTTTATGAAGGGCCGGTCTCTCTTCTCTCTGTTGGCACCAAGCTAATGCCCTCATTCATGTGCTAAAGCACAAGCAGGCTTAGGACGATGAGTAGAGAGTGCTTTTGATTCCTTTTTTCCCCACTTTTTTTAAAATTCTAGGTCTGTATGGCCTTCCCCGGAGAAATGGAAAACTAAAAGAAATCGACAGATTTGATGCAGCCTTCTTTGGTGTGCATCCCAAACAGGCACACACCATGGACCCACAGCTGAGGCTTATGCTAGAGATATCGTATGAGGCCATCGTCGATGGAGGTTAGTATCAGCTGCCCTCTTTTATTTATAATAGGTATTAATATTTTGTGGTAGCTAATACCCTTGAAAAATGTATAGGCTGAATGCAATGTAAGCCACTTTGGATAATAACATCTGCCAAATGAATAAATGTAAATGTTATTTTCAGGCATGCATTTATTTTATTTATTTATTTTTTAATTAATACAATTATTATTACTTTATTCAGTAAGGATGCGTTGAGGTGACAAAGACATTTCTAATGTTACAAAAGATTTATATCATGCTGTACTTTTGAACTTTCTATTCATCAAAGAATCCTGAAAAATGTGGTAAGGTTTCCACAAAAATATTAAGCAGTACCGCTGTTTTCAACTGTTTTAACTAGGGATGCACGATATTATCAGACTGATATCAGAATCTGCCGATAATGGCTTTAAATGTAAATATCGGCATCGGCCCGATGTGAAAAATTATGCCGATATGTTTTGCCGATAAGAGGAATACGTTAACTCACATGTGCTCAAGGTGTGCTAGCGATTAGATCACGTCAGCAGTGTGGCTCATTCTTGAAGCAAAGTTTTGTCTGAATGATGATTAGATTCACTGTTTTGGATCGCTGCATTTGAATGACGCGTTCGGTGTGTGATAGAGTCAACAGTAATAGCACCTGCAGCGGCAGCAGTGACAGCCTCCCCGGGTCCTAATGCCCTTTCTGGAAGGAGTTTTAATCTGTAGGGGGCGCTGTTGGCCTACTTCTAATTAAAGGGTTAGTTCACCCCAAAATGAAAATTCTGTCATTAATTACTCACCCTCATGTCGTTCCAAACCCATAAGAATTTCGTTCATCTTCGGAACACAAATTAAGATGTTTTTGATGAAATCGGAGAGCTATCTGACACTCCATAGACAGCAACACAACTGAAATCTTCCCAGCTCCAGAAACGTAGTAAATACATTGGTAAAACAGTCCATGTGACATCAGTGGCTCAACTTCAGTTTTGCGATGCTACAAGAATACTTTTTTTGCGCAAAGAAAACAAAAATAACATAATTTACTCAACCATTCTTCTCCCCCGAGTTACGTCTTCTGCCATTTTGGAGAGTACCTCAGAACCTATTTTGTGTAATCAGCGTTGTTTACGTTCGGGGGGAAAGTGTAATCTGAACGTAATGAACGTAATCCGCGCATTAAGCGTTGTTTACGCTTAGACAAAAGCGTGCGTATGCGTTGTGATACTCTCTAAAATGGCAGACGACGTAACTCGGGGGAGAAGAATGGTTGAGTAAATTTATTAGTTATTTTTGTTATCTTTTATTTTTGTTGAGTTATTTTTGTTTTCTTTGCGCAAAAAAAAGTATTCTCATAGCGTCACAAAACTGAAGTTGAGCCACTGATGTCACATGGACTGCTTTACTGATGTATTTACTGCGTTTCTGGACCTGGGAATATTTCAGTTGTGTTGCTGTCTATGGATGGTCAGATAGCTCTCCGATTTCATCAAAAACATCTTAATTTGTGTTCCGAAGATGAACGAAGGTCTTGCGGGTTTGGAACGACATGAGGGTGAGTAATTAATGACAGAATTTTCATTTTGGGGTGAACTAACCCTTTAAATTAAAAGTAAAATAGCCTACATAAATAACATTTAAACTGTGTTTCTGATTAAATAAAGCAGTAATTGATGTCATAAAATTATGAGTATGTTTTGATTTAAAGGTTAGAAGCTATAGCTTACAGGGGAAAAAAATCACAAACATGACACTTGTAAATTAAATAATTTTATATGTACTGATTTATTCATTATTGTGTAATATGATTTATTTTTAAACAAATCATAAGCTCTAAAAGATTTTCAGAATTTTTACAACTCTTTTGCTTTAGACCATCAACAAATGTTAAATCTTAAAATAAAATGTTAGGGTTAACACTGCATCTTTCCAGGGGGAAAAAAAATTCAGCGATTGATACATAGTTTATTTATAGTTATTTTCAAAGCTTCAATGTGCTGTCAAAAAACCTTCATTATTGTTTATTTAATTCTAATAAATAAGTTCTTGTTACAAACTAACCAAAATTAAAAATATTTTGCTTATAATTTCTGCACAGGAGAGACTTGGTGTTGTTTCCAAAAAAAAGGAAATATATCGGTATCGGCCACAATGAGTTGAAAAATATCGGTATATCGGCAAAAATCCAATATCGTGTATCCCTAGTTTTAACGCTGATAATAAAATAAATTTTTCTTGAGCACCAGATAAGCATGGGCATATTTGACTGTTTTCTGAAGGATCATGTGACAAAAAACTGGAGTAATGGCTGCTGTAAATTAGAAATTATAAACAGTTATTTTAAATTGTAAATATTTCACAAACCTGTGTTTTTGATCAATAAATGCAGCCTTGGTGAGCATAAAAACTAAATTATTATAAAAAAAAAAGTATTATTATTATTTATTATAAATAACATATGGTGCTTATATGAATATTTAAATTATTTATATTAACATTTCTAAACTGCCAAAGTGATGCCAAATCTCTATGTAGAGCAATTATATTTTGTAATTTTAAACCTAGTTGTAATGTATTGTATGTGTAATGTATTATTTTTCAGTGTTCATTGACTATGTGAATATAATGTTGATTTTTCCTGTTAGGCATTAACCCAGTGGCCATGCGTGGCAGCAAGACTGGCGTCTACATTGGAGTAAGTGGCTCAGAGGCAGGAGAGGCCTTCAGTAAAGACCCAGAGGAGCTGCTGGGATACAGCATGACAGGATGCCAGCGGGCCATGTTTGCCAACCGCTTGTCTTACTTCTTTGATTTCAATGGTATGCAAACATTACAAGTTTAATTACCGACTCAATGCTCGCACACATTGTAGGACAGAATTGAGTTGTCAGAACCTTTGTTTTGAAAGAATGTGTCGTCATTCTCTCTGTATGGTGTGATGTGTCGTCTGATGTGATTTGAATAAGTGACTCATTACACAGTCACGTCTGTCACTGGTGTAACTTGACTCATACTATCACTTTAGACTGAGACAACCAGTTGAAATGGATTACTTAAATCACTTTATGCAAGAATTCTTAATGTGATCAGCCATTAACTGTTGTGTTTGATGTACAACGAACATTCAGGTCCCAGTACAGCCATTGACACAGCGTGCTCCTCTAGTCTGCTGGCTCTGGAGAATGCCTTCAATGCTATTCGCCACGGCCAATGTGATGCAGCACTTGTGGGCGGTGTCAACCTGCTTCTCAAGCCCAACACGTCAGTGCAGTTCATGAAACTGGGCATGCTCAGTCCTGAAGGAACATGCAAGTCATTTGATGCCTCAGGTGAGATTACGTATGTCACTGTAACGTCTAAAGCTTTCTCAGGAAAGTATTAAAGGAATCTGGTTCTGTAAGCATCAATCATTGCATAACAATTATAAGAATATAGTCTTCTAAGTGTTCGCACTGAATAGTGCATAACAAAAATAGTATGTGAAGTTTCATGCTTTTTGCAACAATAAATGTTTTCAGCAGAAGTATGTTAATTGCAAGGTTAATTTAGCAATTTTTTATCCACTTATGACTAATATTAGAGAAAAAAAATGGTTAGTTAGCATATTTTTTTTAATCCAATTTCATTTAAATATGTCTCTACTCTTGTAGTCCAACAAAATAATGAGTCTGGAAAGAGCTGTTAAAAATGGCAGCTGATAATTTTTTTGTTCAATTTGTCAAAATGGAAATCAGTAGTCAAGTTGACCCAGTGTTAGTATTATTGCCTTACTATTATGAGACTAATATTTTAAATTAGTTTTTATTTTTCTATTTTAGTTTTAGTAATTTTGTTGTTTTTTTTTTGGTCATTTTTAGTATAGTTTTTTTATTTTTTTATTTTAGTACTTCGTTAAACTGAATCGAATTAATGAATGTAACTGAACTGAAATAACAAATTATTATTTTTTTTTAATTTAATTTTTATTTTAATGGCTTTAATTTTAGTTTTAGTTAGCTCTAATAACCATGAGTTTCACATTGCATTTTTGAATATAATACCTGACGATACATGTTTTGCTAAATATTGCACATTTTGGCAAAAGTAGCATTCCATAAAATTGTAAACATAAAAAGATTTGTAAGTATATTTCTAATTTGCATTGCTGTTAAAAAAATGGAGGCTTTTTGATAAAACTTTTTTTTTTGTTTAACCCTCTAGGAAATGGCTATTGTCGCTCAGAGGCTGCTGTTGCAGTACTCGTGACCAAGAAGTCAATGGCCAAGAGAATATACGCCACAGTTATCAATGCTGGCAATAACACAGACGGCTACAAAGAACAAGGTAAACTTATCCTTCCTTCCCGCAGACGTCAAATCTGCCTCAAATCCTCCAGCATGAATGAAATCAGCTCAGTTAATACCTTCTTACTCGCTCTGGAAGCCTGGCATTACTATAAAAGCTGGCACTACATGTGTCGTAGATGTCGTAGCCTTTCCCCCAGTGCCTCCTGCCACACTTTACATGCCAGTGTTTTTAAACATGACACCGAGCGTGAGGGCTCAGGGTATTTGAAATCTCTGGCATACGCCTAACATCAGACCTCCTCTAGTTCCTGTTGTGCTGCTACATTGAGGACAGAAGAATCCATGCTGTAGCTCACATGTGCGTTCCAGAAAGGCATATGACATAGCTTCTACGTGTAAATCTGCTCATATTCTGGAATGTGGTATGTCTCCTCTTTCCTCAGGGGTGACATTCCCATCAGGTGAGATGCAGCAGCGCCTGGTCCATTCCCTTTACCAGGATGCCAACATATCACCTGACCAGGTGGAGTACATCGAGGCCCATGGCACTGGTACTAAGGTCAGTCACTATGAAATTACACGCGTACATCCCTCAAGAAGAGATTTGCTTTGAAAATAAGAATGGGAACAGTTCGATTCAAACTGGCCATGTTTACATGCGCACAATTTTCCAATTAAGGTCTATATTGCAATAAATAAGTAAAAAATATGCAAGTAAATAAAGATTAATTTAAATATTAATTCATAAAAAAAAACAGTAATAAAAAAACTACGTTTTTTGAATTTAAAGTTTTTAATTTAAGGTGAAAATGGTGGTTAAAAAAAGGACATAATTTCATGTTTGTGTTAATATAAAAAATAAATATAAATTTAAATATGCATAATATCATTGTGTATGTAAATATAGTCATTGAGCAATAGACATTTCAGCTTGTTGTTATGTGTATATTGAAAATAACTGCTTTTACAGGTTGGAGATCCTCAGGAAGTGAATGGCATTGTGAGTGTATTCTGTCAGTCACAGAGGGATCCTCTTTTGATTGGCTCAACCAAATCCAACATGGGACACCCAGAGCCTGCATCTGGATTGGCGGCTCTTGCCAAGGTATATAAAGTGTTTTTTAACAAGTCTTCCTGCTTCAATTATCTTTAGCTTACTCGGCTGTTTCTTTAAAAATCTGGAAGCTGAATGCGTCATCTTAAATGTGAAGTAAATCAAGTAACTTGTGTTGCTTGCGATCAGGTGGTTTTGTCTCTGGAACATGGCATCTGGGCTCCCAACATCCATTTCCATGATCCAAACCCTGACATTCCTGCTCTGACGGACAGCCGGGTGCGTGTGGTGTCGGAGCCCATACCTGTCCGTGGTGGCATCGTGGGCATCAACTCATTTGGCTTCGGAGGCTCAAATGTCCATGTTATCCTGCGTCCACATAGTTCAAAAGCACTGGCTCAGTCTGCACAACCTTCAGTCCCCAGACTCCTGCAGGCCTCTGGTCGCACTGAGGAGGCGGTCACTTCCCTTCTCAACAATGCCCAGCAGCATAAGGATAACCCAAGCTACCTGTCTCTTCTGAATGATGTCTCTGGAGTTCCAACGGCAAGCATGCCGTACAGGGGCTATGCACTGATTGGAGCACAGGGAGAGCTTACAGAGGTTCAACAAGCCCAGCCCACACCCAGACCCCTCTGGTACATTTGCTCAGGTGAGGGGGCATTTATATTTTTTTTATGGTGAACTTTTAAATTGGCGAAATCTTATTTCCTTCAACATTGTATATTAAAGGAGCGTGAGGTACTACAGAATACATACTGTAACTTATAGAAACTTCCTGTCCCATCCAAAAAGAGCTTTTATTGGAACCAAGCTGCTAAAGCAATTTTCTGATGTTGTCATGGTGAGATACAAACATGAAAGCTGGTACTATTAGATGCCATTAATCCTAAACATAAAAAGAACTAACAATAAAAGTAAAATTTTGCTTATTTTACATGCAGAAAGGGCAGTTTCACAGTTTAAGGTAATGGGAAATTTAAATAAATAATCTAAATCTCAACTAATTAATTTTTTATAATAATAATAAAAAAGAAATTAAATAATATGTGTGTGTGTGTGTGTGTGTATATATATATATATATATAATATACAGTGCTGCTTGAAAGTTTGTGAACCTTTTAGAATTTTCTATATTTCTGCATAAATATGACTCAAAACATCATCAGATTTTCGCACAAGTCCTGAAAGTAAACAAAGAGAACCCAAACAGATGAGACAAGAATGTTTTATTTGTCATTTATTTATTGAGAAAAAATATCTAGTGTTGCATATAATCATGATCATCAAGGCTACATTTATTTATTTTATTTATCAAAAATACTGTAAAATAGTAACATTGTGAAATTATTCAAATTTACAATAACTGTTTTCTATTGTTTGTAATACATTTTAACTGAAGAATTTTCAGTAGTCTTCATTGTCACATGATCCTTTAGAAATCATTCTAAAATACATAATTTGGTGCACAAGTAACATTTCTTATTATTAACAGTGTTGATACTTAATGTTTTTTTTTATATTTTTGTGGAAATAAATAATACAGTAAAATGTGCGATATCCAACCCTTTTAAGGTTGTGATTCAGTGCGAGACAGTTCAACATAATGGAAAGTTTCTCTACACATGATCACATTGGCTAGATTTTTATTTCTGTGTCCTGTCTTTGTTTGTATCTGTCTCCTGACAGGTATGGGCACACAGTGGGCTGGAATGGGCCGTAGCCTGATGCAGCTGCCTGAATTCCGGGAGTCGATCCAGCGTTCGGACGTGGCTCTGAAGGACACTGGGTTGTGTGTGTCTCGCTTGCTCATGGACGCTGATGAGAGCACTTTTGAAGACACTGTCCATGCATTTGTTGGTCTTGCAGCCATCCAGGTCAGCCTCCCCCAGCTCTAGAGATACCAAGTACAGTGCCAGTATGACTGGAACAGGATTGACATCAGCAAAATTTCTCAATGAAAAAATGACCCCTGACAACTTTGGAACTGATATAGGCCTGCCAAATGTTGCAATACAGTGGCACAATCAGTCATAATTTCAACAGTCGCTCCATCTGCAAGACTGTCTCATAAAGACATCCAAAAATGACAATTCTGTCATTATTTACTCAACCCACATTTTCAAACCTGTATGGCATTCTTTCTGCTCAAACAAACTGCTCTTTCCTGTGGAACTGGCACACTTGCATATTCAAACGTGTCACGTATTCAAACCTAGTAGACCTGCTAGTTGTAGTCTCACAATTTTCATGCCTGACTATCTTTCACCTACCTGAATGCATTCCTGTCAAATTTCCAGGTTGCCCAGATTGACATGTTGCAGAAGATGGGTCTTCAGCCTGATGGGATCGTGGGCCACTCTGTGGGAGAGTTAGCGTGTGGTTACGCCGACGGCTCCCTGAGCCACAGCGAGGCCATTCTGGCCGCTTACTGGAGAGGACGCTGTATTAAAGAGGCCAACCTGCCCCCGGGGGGCATGGCTGCAGTGGGTTAGTGTGGCAGCAGATGCCTTCACAGGCTTTGTTTCATTAATCGGACGCAAAGCATCCCTCCATGGGGGATTTGCCTAGTCTTTTGTTCAGCAATGTATGCTATAAATTTTTTTAGCAAGCTTACCAATGGTTCCTTTTACCAACCCTACCATCATCTCCCCCCTCAGGCCTAACGTGGGAAGAATGCAAAGCTCAGTGTCCACAGGGTGTCGTTCCTGCTTGTCACAATGCTGAGGATACAGTGACCATCTCAGGCCCTCAGGTATATACCCTCTAAGAAATAACGTCACCCTAATTTCAGAAAAAAAAAAAATATATATATATATATATATATATATATATAATTATAGTAGCTTTTACTCCAGTCTCTCCAGCCTTATTTTAAATGAATAAAAATTGTTGTTGTTTTAAATACCAAACTAAAATTAATTCTATAGATGTATAAAATATTCTTAGGGGTTTTTTTAGGTTTTGAGAAATTATTGAATTTTTTAAATATATAGAGTGAAAGTATGTACACTAGTACCTAACAGCAAGTGTTTGGTTATGCAGGACTCTGTCAGCAAGTTTGTTGCCCAGCTGAAAGAGACCGGTGTGTTTGCCAAAGAAGTGCGCAGTGCTGGTGTGGCTTTCCACTCGTATTATATGGCCTCTATTGCTCCAGCCCTTCTGTGTGCACTGCAGAATGTGAGTTGGTGAGGCATTGCAGAGTCACAGTGCCCTCTGCTGGACATTAGCATCTCAAAACCTCAGCACAGATAGACACTGACTTCCTGTGTGTGTTCTTCTAGGTAATAAAAAGCCCAAGGCCTCGTTCAGCACGCTGGGTCAGCACGTCCATCCCGCAGATGGACTGGGAGAGCCCACTGGCGCTCTACTCATCTGCAGAGTACCACGTCAATAACTTGGTCAGCCCTGTGCTCTTTCAGGAGGGACTGAGCTTTGTGCCCGATAATGCTGTGGTAGTAGAAATTGCCCCACATGCTTTGCTGCAGGTAACAAGGAATTGATCTTAATACACATGTCTTGAAGATTCAAATGTAGATCCATTTCTATTATTAACATGCTCTTGATTCATCTTCAGGCCATCTTGAAGCGGAGCTTAAAACCCACCTGCTCCATCCTCCCCCTAATGAAAAGAGGACATGCCAACAATCTAGAGTTCTTCCTCTCTCATGTGGGCAAGATGTACATGAATGGGTTGGTTTTTGTACTCTTAATTTCCAAGTCGTTTTGACCTCGAATTGTTAGCATTTCCGATATTAAATGATTTATGCACACTCTCTTGCATCTGCAGAATTAACATGGACAGTAATAAATTGTACCCAACTGTTGAATATCCTGTTCCAACTGGGACCCCACTCATCTCCTCTCAGATTCAGTGGGATCATTCCCAGGTCTGGGATGTGCCCAAGGTGGAGGACTTCCCTGCTGGCTCAGGGGGATCCACCTCAGCCACTGTGTACAATATCGGTGGGTAGTTGTGAAGTTGAAATTAGTGTTTTTCTTATCTTTGTTGTCATGTCATGCTTATTTTTGAATGTTTTGTGCAGACATGAACCCAGAGTCTCCTGATTACTATATGATTGGACATTGCATTGATGGTCGGGTGCTGTACCCAGCCACTGGGTACCTGGTTCTGGCCTGGAGGACTCTGATGAGATCTCTGGGTACAGTCATGGAGCACACACCTGTTATATTTGAAGACGTCACCATCCACAGAGCCACCATCCTACCCAAGACAGGTAAAAGATTTGTTTTCTTTGACCGCTCTTGTAAATGCAAACTTCTCACTATTGAAACTTTATATGCCTTATTTCTTACTCTGAGGTAGAAAAATATACTTTATTACTAAAAATACACTACTGTTCAAACTTTGGGGGTCAGAAAGCTTTATAGAAATGAATAAATTTATTCAATAAGGACACACTAATTTGACCAAAAGTAAAGACATTTAAAATGTTACAAAAAAATGTTTCTATTTCAAATAAATGCAGTTCTTTTGAATTTTATATTCATCAAAGGCAACATCTTTAATAATAAGATCACTAAATCAACATCAGAATAATTTCTGAAGGACTCTTTGACACTAAAGACTGGAGTAACTTAAAATTCAGCTTTGCTGTTGCAGGAGTAAATTACATTTTAAAATATATTAAAATAAAAAAGTTATTTCAAATTATAATACTGTTTTACAATAATCCTGTTTTTCTCTATTTTGATCAAACAAATGCAGCCTTGGTGAGCATAAGAGGCTTCTTTTAAAAAACATTAAAAAAATCTTACCTCTTCCAATTTTTTTAAATGGTAGTGTACTTCCATACTTTGGAGTAAATTTGAAACTAAATAGAGCAGACTTGTTGTTAGCTTGTCCGTGTGGCTTAGTGCTAACCAAATTGTTTTGTGCACTGCATCACAGGATCTGTCCAGCTGGAAGTGCGACTCATGCCCGCCACTAACCGTTTTGAGGTGTCAGAGAATGGAAATCTGGCTGTCAGTGGTGAGATTCCAGGCAACATGAGACACCATTCACAACTTCTTTCATTGTGACGTTTTTGTGTAAAACAAGATTTTTGTAAATCGACAAATAATCACACTCTGATACCCCTGGTGTCTCAGGTAAGGTGAGTGTCTTGGAAGATGCTGGACTTGATGCTTTCCATGCTGAGCTGAATAAACCAATGGCTGTAGACAAGGAAGATCCTAAACTGCTTTTGAAAGCTGGGGACATCTACAAAGAGCTGCGTCTGCGTGGATATGACTACGGAAAGACTTTCCAGGGAATCCTGGAGTCTAACAATGCTGGTAATTCCCCTCAAATGCATCTTAAACTTATATTGTGGAGATAATGTTGCTATGGTCAAAAACACGATTTGGCCAGTCCTGAGCTCTTTGTATTCTGGTTCTTCCAGGTGGCTATGGAAAGCTTCACTGGACTGGTAACTGGGTGACATTTGTAGACACCATGCTACAGATGATTGTAGTGGGGCTGTCTGGTCGCAGCTTGAGACTGCCTACTCGCATCCGCTCTGTGTGTGTGGACCCCAGACTTCATGAGGAGAGGGTAAACGAGTATGCAAATGACCAGAAAGGTATTAGACACACCATCTACCTGAAGTCTGATGTAACCTGTCCCAAGTTGAAATGTATCTGACCAAAATTTCTTCTCCTCAGCTGTGGATGTTCATGTTAACCGCTGCCTGGACAACATAACAGCTGGAGGAGTTCAGATCTGTGGGCTTCACACTACCGTAGCACCTCGTCGCCAACAGCAGCAGACTCCGCCCACTTTGGAGGAGTTTGCCTTTCTTCCCTATGTGGACTCAGATTGCCTGAGAACCAATGAGAAACTTGGAGACCAGCTGAGACATTGCAAAGGCATGTTGTGATTTTCATTTCTTTGAGATTTTTTGTATATTTGTGAAAAGTCTTTTTTTGCGCACCAAGGCTGATCAAAAATACAGTAAAATTGTGAAATATTATTACAATTCAAAAGAACTGTTTCCTATTTTAATATATTGCGAAATGCAATTTATTTCTGTGATAGCAAAGCTGAATTTGTCTTCAGTGTCACACGATCCTTCAGAAATCAGTATAATGTGCTGATTTGGTGTTGAAGAAACATTTATTATTATTATTATTATCAATGTTGAAAACAGTTATTGATAAAATGTTTTTTATTAATAGAAAGTTCAAATGAAGAGCAGAATTTTTTTCGCTACATTATAAATGTCTTTCGCTTTTTATATTCATAGTTTTTGTAAAATTAGATGGGCCTAAAATGATTTAATTTTTGTCCCCAGTTTTAATTTTCTGGGCTATTTTCCTCTATTTCAGTGGCACTGTGCTTACTTTCCCTGTGTTGTTTGTGCAGGTCTAATACAGTGTCTGCAGAGGAAGCTGGCCAATCAGGGAGTGAAGATCTCCATCCCTGGGCTAGAAGGTGCAACAGAGAGCCAGCTGATTGGAGCAGAGGCAGAGAAAGGCCTGTTGCGGTTGCTCTCTGTGCTGTGCGGACTGGAGCTGAACGGAAACCTGCGCTCTGAGCTGGAACAGACAGTGGAGAAGGAGAGAGACTGTCTGCTGCAGGACCCTCTGCTCAACGGCCTGCTGGACTCCCAGGCGTTACGTCACTGCTTGGACACGGCCCTTGAGAACAGCACTCCTGGAAAACTCAAAGTTGTGGAGGTGTGGTGAATTTATTATTTAGGATGAAAATAGGCAGGGGTGGATGACACGGTTGAAGTTCTCAACATGTATTCTTCTCCTTCAGGCTCTAGCTGCTGACGGTCATGTGTTTACTCGGGCTGTTGGTCTCCTCAATATCCAGCCAATGTTGCGTCTTGACTACACAGCTTCAGATGTCTCCATTGACCAGCTTTCTGCTCACCAGAGCTCCCTGGAAGAGCAGGGCATCTCAACTGCTCAGTGGGACCCTCTTCAGGGCCCAGCAACGGGTGGTCTGGATGGGGCTGACCTGGTTGTGTGTAACTATGCAACAGGGCACACGGCCAACCCTGCACTTCTGATACAGAACCTGACTTCAGCTGCGAGGGAAGGCGGTTTTGTTTTGATCCACACCCTGCTGAGAGGAGACACTCTGGGAGAGACGGTAGCCTTCCTCACATCTCAAAATAACCAGGAGGGTTTGTTGACACAGGTGTGTGCTTAAAAACTTTAACGTGCTAAATCGCTCAGATCCACAACATAAATGAAAGTGAATAACAAAGTTGTATTTAAGTAACAACATTAAATAACACGGTGTATTGTTTTGTCTGTTCTTTTATTTTGTTTTGTCTGGCTCATTGCAGCATTCTCAGGTTCTAAATGGAATGGTTTTTTTGTTTTCAGACTGAATGGGAGGTGCTCTTCCAAAAGGCCTCTTTAAATGTTGTCATGCTAAGAATGTCCTATTACGGCTCTGCTCTCTTCCTCTGCCACCGGCACCAACAGTCCCCTCAGGATCAACCTATCCTTAATTTTGTGGACCCTACTGACTATAAATGGGTGGAGACTCTAAAGGTGATCATTAAAGTCAGCATAAAATGAAAATTCACAATTTCTGTTTAGACAATACTTGTTACAGATCTTACTGTGAATTATTCATCCATGTATATGATCCGTTTTTTAATGGAAAGAAGTGACCTTGTAATGTTTCATCAAAAATGTCATAACTCTGTCTTCTGGTGAAAACTTCAGCCTTCTCTCTGGTGGCATATGCAAAACTTAGCCAATCATTTAGTCCTCTTACTGCAAGTTTGCATTCATTTTGAGTACAACACACACATCTCAAAATCCAATCAGCAACTGATAGATGCTCAAGTCCCTGCCCTACAATTTTCTTTCTTTTTTGATAATCCATCGTCAGAACATGGGCGGAAAAATTTGTCACTATTTCGGTTTCATCATGATATTAATCATGCAAACTCATCAGTTGTGTTGCCAAGCCCTCCAAGAACACTGTAGTCCCATAACAACAGGCTAAAACCAATCGGCTAATGAATCCTAATGCATGCCTCTAACCCTTTCTGTCTCCTTTTTTCTCATTAGAGCACTTTAGCTGAGTCATCTGATATCCCAGTCTGGCTCATTGCCACTAAGGGTCATAATGGAGTGGTGGGAATGGTGAACTGCCTCAGACAGGAACCTGGAGGCAACCGTATACGGTCCGTCCAATTCCTGTGCAATTAGTGTTCCACATATGCTACTGTACTTATGTTATTATATTTTTGATGTTACAATTATGCAATTGTAAGATATTGAATGTTTTGTAGTATAGATGTATATGTAGTATTCATGCACATGGTCTTTTTTTTTCTCCTCTCCAATAGGTGTGCATTTGTTTCTAATCTAAGTAAGGACGCTGAAGTCCCCTCCCTTGTTCCTACCCAAAAGGAGATGAAGGCATTACTGAAGAAGGATCTGGTCATGAACGTGTACCGTGATGGACAGTGGGGTGTCTTTAGACACCAGTTGTTAACACAAGGTAAAAAAGGATGTCATATAAGACTTTTAGTGACATACTGACATATCTGTATTTGATTGGATAAAGTCTTTTGAGCATGTTGTGATCGTCTTCTGTTCTGTGCATTCATGTTTAGATCTTAGCGAGGAGTTGACAGAGCAGGCCTACGTCAATGTCCTGACTCGCGGTGATCTTTCATCACTGAGATGGATTGCTTCCCCGTTGCGTCATTTTGTCCCATCCAATCCCAACGTGCAGCTCTGTCGTGTTTACTACTCCTCCCTCAACTTCAGAGACATCATGCTGGCCACTGGCAAACTGCCTCCAGATGCCATCCCTGGTTTGTACCCCATCCTGTTTTTGTGAAATCTCGCACGCTAGCTTACCCTATAAAAAGACTTAGGAAAGAGACTTTTCACGTTTTGTCCATGCAGGAGACATAGCACTGCAGCAATGCATGCTGGGAATGGAGTTTTCGGGGCGAGACCCCAGCGGGCGACGTGTAATGGGTTTGCTGCCAGCGAAAGGTCTAGCCACCTGTGTGGACGCAGACAAGCGCTTCCTTTGGGATGTTCCGTCTAGCTGGTGAGAACCTCAGCACCTCTGAATTTGAATGAAACGTCTTCCTCCAAAACTCACAATGCTAAGTGAAGCTGTGTTTATGTGCAGGACGCTGGAGCAGGCCGCCTCCGTTCCAGTGGTGTACGCCACCGCATATTATTCCCTAGTGGTGCGAGGGCGTCTGAGGCCTGGAGAAAGTGTGTTGATCCATTCAGGCTCTGGAGGGGTGGGACAGGCCGCTATTGCTATTGCACTTAGTATGCGCTGCCGAGTCTTCACAACTGTCGGTAAGTGACGCACTTTTGCTTCTTTAAGAGTTTAAAAAGATGTGTTTTGTAATTAATTAACACTGGTGAATTTAATCTCTTTACTAGTGAGTAAATTAACTCCAAATAAAGCTACACAAAAAGACGCAAATGTGTAAAATGAAATGTGTTAAATGAAAACTAATTTTACAAAACTAAATTTGGTATGTCACTAATTAAAACACGTCTACAATACAGTCAATGAATAACTACAACATAAAAAATGTACAATTCAACAAAGGGCAGTTTAACACATTTAAATTTAATGTTTTAATATATAAAATCTTTGAATATTTGGTTTCATTTTCTTGCATGTGACACTTAAAGTAATTTTCATGAACTAAATTAGATGCCATTTCACTCAGAGTGAAATTGGCTATAATTAGTGAATATGACGCTGTATCATAAATTATTGTGCAAATTTAGTGGAGATTTTCATCAAAAGACAAAAGCTATGACTAAAACAGCTGTTGAAAAATGAACATTGCTGATGTGTATCTCGTTTTGATTCACAGGTTCTGGAGAGAAGAAGGTGTACCTGCAGGAAAGATTCCCACAGCTTACAGCAGAATCCTTCGCTAATTCTAGAGACGCCTCATTTGAAAAGCATGTAATGCTCCAGACTCAAGGCAAAGGTGAATAGACTACATTACAATGACTCTGAATACACAGCAGCATTGCATCTAAATCGCTGTGGGTTGAGATATTAAACCAGCATATGTGTGTGTTTTTTTTTTTTTTTTTTCAGGAGTTGATTTGGTACTAAACTCCCTAGCTGAAGAGAAGCTGCAGGCCAGCTTGCGTTGTTTGGCCAGACATGGGCGTTTCCTGGAGATCGGCAAATATGACCTTTCTAACAACACACCACTAGGTGCGTCCCAGATGTACAACAATTTCTGAATCAATCAAAAGTCATCTTAGATCTATTATTCTCTTACTTTTACACTTCAGTACAGTTAAATGTAATTGTCCAATTGTTCTTGATTCAGGTATGGCTCTGTTCCTAAAGAACGTGGCCTTCCACGGCATACTGCTGGATGCTTTGTTTGAGGAGGGGAACAGGGAATGGGAGGAGGTATCTGAGCTTCTGAAGAAGGGAATCGCTAGTGGAGTCGTTCAGCCATTATGTACCACTGTCTTTGAGAGGAATCAGGTGGAGGACGCCTTCCGCTACATGGCTCAGGGCAAACACATCGGCAAAGTCCTGCTGCAGGTAAGGGCGGTGGTTCATTTTAATGAACCTGCATAAAAAATGAAATATTGGATGGTAGATTTCTCATCCTTTACTGTGCTAATTGCTTTTCTCTGCCTTCACCTCTCAGGTACGTTCAGAGGAGAAAAGCAGCACTGTTCCTGCAGCCTCTCCTCTTTCTGTTCCTGCTATCTGCCGTACCTTCTTCCCTGCCTCTCTCTCATACATCATCACTGGAGGTCTGGGTGGTTTCGGCTTGGAGTTAGCCCAATGGCTCACTGAGAGAGGTGCTCGTAAACTGGTGCTGACGTCACGTTCTGGCATCCGCAACGGTAAATGTGCACTAGGATGTGATTAGTTTTCATGTCAGTGTTGTTGTTACCTAAAACAAAATTAATTAAAGTAAAACTGAAGTTATATGTAAATCTTATTCATGTAATATTTATATTTGATTTATTTCAGTTAGTTTCCTAGTCAATAAGTATGAATTAAAGCTAAAATAGAAATATTACAACACATCAAAAATGAATAAAAATGACAAAAGCACATACATTACTAAAACAAACTATTCAAAAAACAAAAACTAATCATTTTCATTAATTGAAATAAAACTGAAATAAAATATAAAATTAGAAAAACTAGAACATTTAGAAAATTTAAAACATTGCTTTTGCAATTAAATGAAATAAGTACTAAAATGACTAAAAACTGAAAGAAATATATAATAAATAATACTGAAATAAGTAAAAAATTATAGCTAAATAGAAAAATAAAACCACTAAAGTATAAAATATTAAAAAAATTTCATTAAATATAACATCAAATACAGCTAAAATAAAATATAAATATTAGATTAAAAAATATTTTAATTAAATCAAATGAAAATTGTTCCCTTGGCAACTAATTAAAATAGTTTAAGTTGAAGTACTAAAATGACTAAAACTGAAATAAATATAAATGAAAGGTAAACAGAAATAAATATTAAAAAATGCTGAAGCCCATAACATTACTAAAACTTAAACTAAAATTAAAATGAAAACTAAAAATAAGCTAATTCAAAATATTAATAAATACTATAATGTATATAAATAATACTAAAGAAACACTGATGTTGGTCAGGGTAACACATTAAAACGTTTGTTGTCTTGACAGGTTATCAAGCCAAGCGCATTCAAGAGTGGCAGGCCATGGGCATTCAGGTCCTCGTGTCCACTAGTGATGTCAGCTCAATGGCAGGGACGGAGCGTCTCATCACTGAAGCCTGCCGCTTGGGTCCAGTTGGTGGCATCTTCCACCTTGCCATGGTAATATTCAGTTGTTACTTTCATTTGTAGTCAAATTAAGGACAAATACATAACTGATATTTCTCTCTATCAACTAGGTCCTTAAAGATGGCATGCTGGAGAATCTGACCCCACAGCACTTCATTGACGTCAACAAACCCAAATACGGTGGAACCATCCATCTAGACAGGTAGGGAGTAGTTTGAGTGAATATCTTCTTTCTTCAGCTGTTCACTTGTTGCTTATGACGAATTTTAATAAATGACTCCTTTTCCACAGCGTGACTAGGCAGAAGTGCCCAGAGCTTCAGCAGTTTGTGGTGTTCTCCTCAGTCAGCTGCGGCCGAGGTAACGCTGGCCAGAGCAACTACGGCTTCGCCAACTCCACCATGGAGCGAGTGTGCGAACAGCGCCGACACGACAACCTGCCGGGCCTGGCCATACAGTGGGGCGCCATTGGAGATGTGGGTGTCGTTTTGGAAACCATGGGTGGCAATGACGCTGTAATTGGTGGCACGTTGCCCCAGCGCATGTCTTCCTGTTTGGAAGTACTGGATAGATTCCTGTGCCAGCAGCGGCCTGTAATGTCCAGCTTTGTGTTGGCGGAGAAAGTGGTGGTCGCTAAAGGAGAAGGAAGCGGACGGAGGGACCTGGTGGAGGCTGTGGCTCATATTCTGGGTAAAAGCTCAGACCTGAAATGTTTAAAGTCTGATAAGCTGCACTTTTTTCATGCTTTTTAAAGTTAGTGTTGCCTCTTTCTCTCAGGTGTGCGTGACGTGAACAGTCTGAATGCTGACGCCTCACTGGCTGATCTGGGTCTTGATTCGCTGATGGGTGTTGAGGTTAGGCAGACACTGGAGAGAGACTATGACATTGTAATGGCAATGAGGGAAATCCGACAGCTAACCATTAATAAGCTACGGGAGCTTTCCAGCCAATCAGGAGGAAAAGAGGGTGAGCGTGTGATTCGTGTCAATATCGATAGCCTGATGTTTTTTTTTCTAGCACATATTTTGTTATCCACAGTATCTTGAATAAGATATTGGGAAGTTGTTAAAAGATTGAATAAATTGATAAATTCAGGAGATGTAATTTCATGTTTTGTAAGATACATTGAATTATTTGGAGAATAATGCATCAATATATAACTTTCTCTCATTCTGTTTCTCTCAGAGTCCCGAGCTGCTCCTGCAAAGCGATCTGGTGCTCAAGCTCTGCTGGAATCAGATCTGAGTCGGATGCTGGTGAACCCAGACGGCCCCACGGTGGCCCCACTGAACGAGGTCCAGAGTGCCGAAAGGCCCTTATTCCTTGTTCACCCCATCGAGGGCTCCATTGCCGCCTTCCGCACTCTCACTAGCAAGCTTAGTGTGCTGTGCTACGGCCTGCAGTGCACCAAAGGTACAAACTCAAGATTAAGGATCACTTTTCACTGTTAAGGCCCGTTCACACCAAGAACAATAACTATAAAGATTAGTGGTCGACCGATATATGTGTTACGATATGACCGATATAAGTGTTATAATGATTGCTTTTATATTATTTGTAGTAGAAAGGCAAACATTATAATGCTTTCTCATTTGCTGTTAGCATTCAGCAAATACGCATTTATATCATTTAAACAAATCTTTGAATGACTAATGAATATTTAATTTCACAAACCTTGCGAACTTAGTCAGATCCAGCTGTGAGATCTTGTGAAGTGTGCATTTGTATCCTGCATGATCGCGTGTGCTCTGCGTGACACCAATTGAATGCGGACAGGAGGAGTTCAGCTTTACTGGAGACAAATGATCGACAAACTTTAAACTTGTGATTTCAAATTATGCTGCAGAATACTGAGTGCCCTGTTGGTTACAGTGTTTACTTCCTTTTTAATTATATTTTTATTAAATTATGTGAAAAATTTCATCTTTGTCATCTAAAGCATAAGTGTTTATTTTACACGTTTAATTTTTAATCCATTTTCAAATGATTTCAGATTTCTTAAATATTAATTAAAATAAATAAAATTATATTGGCTTTATATCGGCCATCGGCCACCCTGCTTTCCAAGATATCGGCATCGGCTGTCAAAAAAACCATATCGGTCGACCACATATAAATAATATAGTTCTAAAAATCGTTCTCAATATTAAAGAATAGCAGAATCCACACCAAAGCTATAACGATAAAAGCACAGAGAAACGATATCATTGGAATCACTTTCAGAATGATTTTTTCCAGCTGATGAACGATACAAACATTGACAGCCAATCAGAATCCATCCTGCTATAACGAGCTCCAGAATTTAAAGTGGCAGATGAGCGTGCACTTAGAATAAACAGACGATATCGTCCGCTGGTGTGGACACTAATATCGTTATAGTTATCGTTCTTGGTGTGAATGGGGCTTTACACTGGAAAGGCAGTTTATATGCGTTTTATCACTGTGCATTCCAATTAATCAATAAAATTCAATTAAACAATAAAACACAAAAACATGATTTTTGAAAATGATCTGTTTTTGCAAATAAACTCTTCATTCATATATATATATATATATATATATATATATATATATATATATATTCATAATAATTATTAATATCTTTGATTTTAAACTTTACTGTAAATGACTACGTTTACATGCGCACGAATAATGCGATTATTTCCAATAATCAGAGTAAGGACTTAATCGCATTTTGATGTTTACATGTCAAGAGCAAAGCTCTTACTCCCGTTTACATGCAATTTCCATTATTCTTATTACTCACAAGAACTGTGGTTATTTTTTTTACTGCCATTATTTTTTATACAAATTTGAATGCACAGCACAAATGATGGTCTCAAAAAGAGCATGTTACTGGTCAGCTTGTTTTAATTTATTTACTGCCTAATGCAAACACTTTTGTATGGTTGTATTTAGAGCTGGACAATAATTCAATATCAATACGTATCGTGATATATATCTTTTTTCAGTAAAGGTAGATATGATTTTTAAACATATTTCCGATATTTCAATATACATTACCAGTGTTTCCTATACTTTGACTATTTGCATGCTTAACTTCGTTTGAATAAACATGAGAACAGCATGTTTCTAAAATCAAAACGCGGCGCTGAGTGATTTATATGAATGTATCTCTGGAAGGAACCGACTGTCTTCAGAATAGTTTTGATGGCATTTTCATTTTATCTGATAAAGTAGCGTTCATGAGCGGAGCTGCTTAGATTACAGTCATTACTGGGGAAACCGCTAGTTCTACCATAAACTGTAATCTACCGCTCTCAAAGCACCTCCTACTGGCAGAGATTCAGATTGCATTTTCAATAATAAGCCCGTCTCCAGCAACATGTTTTTTTGTTTTCTGCTGCAACTCACTTGGAGTCAGTATAATTTTTATACTGGGGGGAGGAGGGATTATAGAAATTAATACTTTTATTTAGCAAGGATGCTTTAAATTGATCAAAAGTGATGATAAAGACATTTATATTGTTACAAAAGATTTCTATTTCAGATAAATGCTGTTCTTCTGAACTTTCTATTCATCAAAGAAACCTGACCAAAGTCTACTCTGCTGTTTTCAACATAATAATAAATGTTTTTTGAGCAGCAAATCAGAATATTATAATGATTTCTGAAGGATCATGTGACGAGAATGATGCTAAAAAATTCAGCTTTGAAATCATAGGAGTAACTTGCATTTTAAAATATTTTCAAATAGAAAACAGTTATTTTAAATGGTAAATATTTCAAAATGTTACTGTTTTTGCTGTATTTTGGATCAAATAAATGAAGGCTTGGTGAGCAGAAGAGAATTCTTTAAAAAACAAAAATCTTATACTGTTCAAAAACTTTTGACTGGTAGTGTATGTTAGCCTATAGTTTGAAGTTAAAGATATTAATATTAACAAGATGAGTCTGAGATGTTTATTTGACAGTGATTTCACATTTCTTGTTTGTATGAAGGCTAAATATAAATAAAAGGTGAACATTAATTCACATTAATATTTTTAAAAATATATTATATAGTTTTATAGGAGGAGCTCATGACTTGGCAAATTCATTTTTCATAAGTTTGTACAGACATCTGTTGTGGGCATTCTTGGCAATTTTTATGAGGCTTTTTTTAATAGTGTTCATATCGATATCGGAATTATATCGTATCGACCGAAATTAGGAAATATATGGTGATATAAATTTTGGCCATATCGTCCAGCCCTAGTTGTATTCCACGCTTTTTCGGCGCCGTAGAAATGTGATTCGTTTGCTTACGCTGCCGTCGCGTTCTACTCGCCGTTTCTGGATGAGGGTAAGGAACAGAGACTGGTGGCAGCAAGTTGTGTTTTCCCCAGAAATGCGATGCTTTCTTCCCCTCCATCCTTTCTAATCTCCGTATTATTACAGGTGCGTGTCACGTTATTCATGTATGTCACAAGCGTTACGCGCACTTTGGTCAGAGAGCGGCAATACTGCGATTAAGGTGTTTACATGCCTGTATATTTCGATTAAAATCGGCGTACGCCACCTATGTTAATACGATTATGCTTGCTGCGACTATGAGCTTAATCGCATTATTTAGATCGAAGTATTGCGTTTACATGAGGTAAAGTTTAATCGCAATATTGCCAAAATCTCATCATAATCGCATTAAGAGGGTCCATGTAAACGCACTCATTGATAATACTGTATATTGTTTGCCTTCTGTATGTTTTAAATTCCTTTATCAGTAATATTTGTTTAAAATGCAATTGTTTAATGATTGTTATTTTATTTATTTGTTCAAATTCAGTCCTGTTATATATTTTTCTGTTTTATGTGTTTTGTCCATCTGTAGCCGCTCCTCTAGACAGTATCCAGAATCTTGCTGCTTACTACACGGATTGCGTGAGGCAGGTGCAGCCAGAGGGGCCGTATCGCATCGCTGGCTACTCGTTCGGTGCTTGTGTGGCTTTTGAGATGTGCTCACAGCTGCAGGAAGCCAAATGCCCTGTGGAATACCTCTTCCTGTTTGATGGCTCACCCTCTTATGTGGCAGCTTATACACAGGTGCAGTAAAAGAGCTCCGAAAACACAAAAACAGATAAATGTGCTATGCTAGGTCACATGGTCATCATTTCTGTTTTTTTTTTTCTCTGACAGAGTTACAGAGCCAAACTGACCCCTGGGAAAGAGTCTGAGGCAGAAACTGAAGCTCTGTGTGCTTTTATCCAACAGTTCACTGGCACTGAGTACAACAAGGTACATGAACAACTGTTACTTTGCGGTTCAGTTTTTAAAATATTTTTGACCCTTAATTCTTGAAATTTATTTAAAATGTTCTTTTCTAAATAGACAGTACCTAACTCACTACAGTTCAGTCAGTGCTAAAGCTAATGCTATCTCTGTATCCTTTCGCACAGCTGTTGGAGACATTGTTACCTCTGTCAGACCTGGAGGCCCGTGTGAACAAGGCTGTTGATCTGATCACATCCAGCCATAAGAATGTCAGCCGAGATATGCTCCATTTTGCTGCTTCTACATTTTACCACAAACTGAAGGCTGCCGACCGCTATGTTCCAACTTCCAAGTATCACGGCAATGTCACCCTGCTGAGAGCCAAGGCCAGCAGCGAGTACGGTGATGGTTTAGGATCTGACTACAAACTGCACGAGGTATGTGATACTGTAGTCTTAAGTGTCACATGATTTGGTGCTGCATGTAATTATTTTTTTAATTGTCACTTTTGATCATTTTAATGTGTTCTTGCTGAATGAAAGTAGTAATACGTATTTTAAAAATGACCCAAACTTTTGAACTGTAGTGTATTTACATTTTTTTTCTTATTTGAAAAATAAGTTCAAAGAAATAATATACTTATTACTTTTAATAATATTACTGAATTTTTATTTTTATTTTTTTACTTTTATATGGTACTAATTCTTCAAGTTATACCAGGAATATTTGTTATTATTTATTATTAATATTATTTAAAAATTATAATTATTTTTTTTAATCAAGAAGAGGGTTCAACTAAGTCAATTTAATGAAAAAAGAAAAATAAATGATTTTACATATTTCATACATTAAAAAGTCAAGTTTTATTTGAAAATACTCACAATCAATAAAATCTTTAACAAAGCAATGATAAAACTGTATTAGCTACCAGCAACTGAGAAACAAGAACAAACTTGGACCCACTGAGGGAGGGGGGAAACAAAATTTGAGGACATTTTGTACTGTGATCACCTTTGAGATGTAGCTCTAAACATGGTTTATGTACAGCAAGCATAATTGCACAGGAAGTGCTTCTGAGAAAGACTTGTCGCTATAATGCATCCCTGCAGTGTTAATAATTGGATTGTGTTTTGTCTGCAGGTGTGTGATGGCAAGGTGTCAGTTCATGTGATCGAGGGAGACCACTGGACCTTCCTAGAGGGCGAGGGTGTGGAGTCCATCTCAGGCATTATCCACAGCTCACTGGCTGAACCCAGAGTCAGCACCAGAGAGGGCTGAACCTTCCCGGCTAACGGCTTTTACGTCTTTTTTCACCCTTACTCTGTTGCTTTCACCTGACAAACCAAAATTGTGTCCCGGCGTATTAAAGCATGTACGTTTATGATCAGTTCGTACTTCTCACCCACAAAACAGCCTTTTCCTTCTCGTCTTTCTCATTCGCTACACATCTCAATAGCTTATCACCCTTTACTTCTTTATTCCACGCTGTCTGTTTATTTGCTTTATCGGTTAAGATTCAATCAGCTGTTCATTGTCTTCTATAAATCATCATATGTTACTGTGAAAACTAAAATGTCACTGGTTTCTAGCATGAGAGCATAGTTAAGTGCAATTTACCCTAAGTAGTGCCTCGCTGTAGTGATCACTGACACTGTCTAACACCTGCACAAGTCTGCTAAAGGTTTTGTCAAAACTGTGCATTCATGTTCATTCATCCAACCTAATGATGCAGACTGCAAGTCAATGCTTCACTGTATTCAAATCCACATATTAGCCGTTGGGATTCTAGTTACGCACATAGCTGAGATTGTTGTTTACCAATTGTGAGCGGTTACTGATGCTTTAGCAGTACTAGTTAAAATCGCTTATGTTTCCTGTAGCATTGTTCTTCTTTTCGGAATGATATTCGCTGGTTCTCTTGTTGTTGCTGAACATCTAAACTTATGCTGAAATAACTGTGCAATTGATGTTTATTTAAAAGGGAAGATACGTATAAAAAAAGAACATTCCTGGATGAGAGTGACCATTAAGAGAGCTGGTTAATTGACTTGTTAATGTTTACGTTGAAGTTAGGAGTTAATTATAAAATATTTGTTACTTTAAAAATATATTGCACAAGCTTAAAGCAAAATACAAATATGACACTGATGTGAAATGCTCAGCAATCCAGAGTGAATCATCTCGGCTCGTACTATAATGATGCTTTGCTGCTTAACCGTAGACCAATAACTGGAGTATTAATATTGTATTGACGTTTCTAATCCTCTTTTTGAGGATAGTACCAACATTCCTTATTCAGAGTGTCTCTCAGATGTATATGTTCTCCCAAAATGCTCTGTAATTAATTGACTGCTTTAATAAATTCAGATGTTAGTTGTAGTAAATTCTTGTGGCCAGGTCCACATTAAACACAAGCTCAGTTCATAGTGCACATCACATCATATTTTAGTCTAAATCTTGTCAGAATGAAGTGTTATTTGGTGTAGGAGTGAAATTGGCGGCAGTGTATGAATATTTTCATGGCAGTGACGTGATTACTGACTTTCTCTTTCTGTCACAGCAGAGGAAAGTCTTTGTTTGAAAGCAAATCACTACACATTTCTGAGACTAATTGTTCAAGTCAGTGACGAATTGTGATTTCTTTCAAAGCTGGAAAATCTAGAGAGTTCATTTTTCTATTATTGAAATTTTATTTTTTCTTGTGGTGTAATTTTTCCAGTATTTATTGTACTAGTCCAAATAAAAAGCTATTACTAACATACACATCCAATGTCTACTGGTTTGTTTTTCTCCAACCATATTAGAGGTTCTGGTTCTACAGATTTAATGATTATGCAACCAAGCTAAGCTAAAACGTATCCAGTTTGAACCAATGTTCTCAAATAATTTTATTATAAACAAAAATGAAGTGTAACAAATTATACTCAATCTAATAAAAAAGTGGCCACATCAATTTAAATAAAAAAACATCCCCTTTGAAGACAACTGATTTTTAAGCAGCTCCAATGTGTTTAATATTCATTTTCTTGCTTGAGAGTCTTTAAAAAGTAAAAAAGAAAAAAAAAAACTTGAGCTTTAGTATCCAAAATAATATTTACATATATATATACAAAAAGAAAATTAAAATCACAAACCACTAAGGGTAAAACATTCAAGCAGTGTTAAATCCATTTTCACACATCACGGGTTTTCAGTTTCACTCATGCAGTGTATAAAAGGCACAGTGTGAACTGAGTGGGCATGCATAGAGGATCAGAGCACATGACCACCTGATCTTTGACCAAAGAAAGGGAATTCATCATGCAGTTATTTCACAAACTGTTGAATTATTTACATACGTAGCATAGTATACAGAGAAATCTTGCAAAAGTATTGAATGTCATCTGGTAATGGCTCTGAAGATGCAAGTGAAAATGCAATGCAACAATAAGAGATAATGCTTTGAGATTGTCATCAGGAATGTTTGGTTGTTTCATGTAAGGCTTGATACGGTGTCGTCCACCATTTTCCATCTATCCCTGAGGTTTTTTAATGTTCATCTTCATCTTTTGAATCACTGCTATCGCCCAGTCCCAGATCTTCAATGTCGTCGTCATCAGGATAATCTTCTTCTGCCAAACGTCGCTGTAACTCTTCAAGACCCAAGAAGCGCTTCAGAAGTGCAGCAAGTGCCTCCACATCACTGAATGGAAGAAAAATGGTAATATGCTTAACTATCAAGCAAATAATGTCACATTGCAAAAAAATGAATGGCGTAAAAATACTTGGTGTGGTTAATTTATTAGATTGCTTTTGTTATACTTCTTTTACTTGTTTTTATCTCTTGTAAAGCTTCTTTGAGTACCCTGAAAAGTGCTTATTTTATTACAAAATAATATTTTTTTTTAATATATAAAAATATATTTGTTATATTGCTATTTATTGTTACAATTTAAAATAACTTAACCATTTAAAATATATTAAAATAGATATTTATTCAGCAGCCATTGCTCTAGTCTTCAGTGTCACATGATCCTTCAGAAATCATTTTAATATACTGATTTAGTGATCAATTATTAATAGTGCTGTCAAATGATTAATTGCGATTAATCTCATCCAAAATAAAGGTATGTTTACGTAATGTGTGTGCTGTGTATATTTATTATGTATATATAAATACACATGCATGTATACATTTCAGAAAAATATGTTGTGTTCATATTTATATATAATATAATTTTATATGAATATAAATATATACATGTAAATATTTTTAAAATATATACTGTATGTGTGTATTTACATATACTATATATTAGTGCTGTCAAACGATTAATCGCAATTAATTGCATTCAAAATAAAAGTTATGTAATATACGTATATACTGTGTATATTTATTATGTATATATAAACACACACACATACAGTATATATTTTGAAAATATTTACATGTATATATTTATATAATTTATATTATATATAAATATTTAATATATAAATATAACATTTTTCTTAAATATGTACATGCATGTGTGTGTACGGTATTTATATATAAATAATAAATATACACAGTACACATTATGAAAAAAAAAACATTTTGGATGCGATTAATCGTTTGACAGCACTAATTATTAATAATGGTTCTTATTATCAATGTTAAGAAATGTCTTTGCTGCTTAATATCTTAATATTTATGTGGACCTTTTTTCAGAATTCTTTGAATGGAAAAATTCAAAAGAACAGCATTTATTTGAAATATATTTTTTAAACTTACATACCCCAAACAATTGAATGGTTTGCACAAAAAATATTAATATATTAAAAAACACATTAAAATACTATATGTATCTATCTATCTATCTATCTATATATATATATATATATATTTTTTTTTTTAAACAATCACAGGACTGCAAACGGAGCTTTAAGTACCTGCGTGAGCCCAGCGTGGCACTTTGTGTAAGAGGGTGAGAGAACCCTGTTGCTAGACGCAGCACTAACAGGTAACCCTTCCCCAAATACCTCACCCTCTCCTCCTGAACACTCACGTCCCGCAGATGCCGCAGATCTAACACCACTGAGTCAGACAAAACAATATTTCATTTGAGCAGTCATATAGTGCAAAACAAATAGTAACATATAACACAAAACTCACCTCTCTCATGTCCTCTTTTCCACATAGTCAATATCATGGTATAGAGACTAAACGTCTTTAATTCGATCTCATTCTTAGATTTATCAAATACTGCCTCCTAAAGTCAAAGCAAAACAGACTGTTAGGACAGATAATTACATCCACTATGACTGTAGCGTGTGTAAAATGTCTCCCACCTCCCATTCCTCCATATTCTGTAAAGCCACAAAAAAACAGCCAGTCACGTAGAACATCTTCCATAATATGCTGTCTACAACAAAATGTAGAACAAAGCAAAGTGAACAACACGGATCACAAAAATACTTCCTTTTATTGTTTTATTCACTTCCAAGGTTATTAGACATTCAGGAAACATTTCTCACCAGCGCTGTAATAGGCTGCTGCTAGTCCAACTGAAGCAATTCCTGTAAAAAGAGGAAATAGGAAGACATTAAAAGATATTTTATGTTGCACATGGTAGACTACAGACTTCTAGTCACCAAATTCTCTCTTTACAAATGATCTCATACCAACAAGGAGGGACCATGATCTAATCCCAGGAGACCTCTTCAAATGGAGAAGATCAGATGTGTGTTTTTCCACGACCATATACCCCATCTGTAAATACATTTCAAATGTTTTGGAACACCTAAAAATACACCTAAAAGATCTAGTTGGAGATTTCCAGTAATGTGTGTACCATCACTGTACTCTGACAGCAGCTTTGTACAAAGGAAAGCTCACCTTTAATACAGCACAAAGGTGTTTTATGAACAGCATACTATATATAATCATCATAAACCTGAGCAGTTTCATATACTTTTGAAATAGCACAAGGACAACACCCTCATTAATGTGATCACAGATGTCCTGCCATAAACTGACAGCATGTGAAAGCATCTGACATCTTACCTACCTTAATAAGTCGCGTTCCTCTTTTAAACAATTAAATATAATTATTTTCAAAATATATCAAATCTAAATGTTGGAAATTTGCAATAGAAAACTGGAGCAAAACAGATCAAGGAAACAAAATGTGTAGATCATGCAACACACATGAACCCGCCTTCGAAAGACTTTGACTTCCGCTCAGCGGTTTCCGTTCCGATTGGGCAGCATCTATTAAAGGAGTCCGATCTTTACATTATAACGCCTCCTTTCTGCACGATTTCGAACTCATTCTAAAAGTTCAAAAAGAGTTTGAGTCGTGGCTCGTGAATAATCTGACATATCTGCATGAATAGCTAGTTCGTGATTATTTGAACAGTTATGTTGGTTGGAAATGTCTGTAAATCCAAAGCGTTGTAGTAATTGATGCAATGCCCTTATTAAAATATCATATATGGCATAATTATCCCAAAATATTATTATATACGACTAAAGTGAGTCTTTACAGCGTCAAGCATTGTTGCTGATTCACGCATGCGCAAGGAGTCATTCTCGCGAATCGGCTCATCGGTTCTTTCAAACAGTTCGGTTCTGAACCGAATGAACAATTCAGAGGTTCCTTTACGTCACGTGACATTCTGGTGTGGTATATAACATACTGTAGGCACATTTTTCTATTAAAGTGTGGTAATTGGGGAGAGATTATTATTGTAAATTTATTATGTCCCAGTTCATTTTGTTGTAGCCATGATTCGTCATTTAAAACATAATATAATTTGCATTTACATCAGACAATACTAAAATAGCATTATTTGATTGATAACCGGGATCACAGAGAGTCGAACGTCCGACACTGGCGTTTAATCCGCCTAATCACGAATCAGATATGTTTGAAAGAGACTGTTCGGTTGTTCAATCTTCCAATAGCATCTGTCTGCGGACTGCAAGAGAGGGGCGTAACTTGAAGGGGGCGTAACTTGTAGCAGGGGGCGTAACTTGAAGTTGTCCAAATCACACAGAACCACGCGAGATGTCAAAGCGAGATGTTGTTGGCAAGATGGCCGCTTGTATAGAGACAAAGGTGAGAATATTTTTTTTTCCTAAATAACTGTTTAAATTGAAGTGTGTAAGTCATTTTCAAACAGTAGTATTGTTTCTGTAGTTAATAATCTATTAAAGC